>JAMWET010005946.1:197500-199608 GCA_024036415.1 Prochilodus magdalenae | reverse complement strand
CAACTGGCTCCCTCCAACCTCCCGGGCAATGTTACACTACTGTGCCATTGCCATAGCAACCCACTTCTAGGACTGAACTTTGGAGGGGTTTACAAACTCTAGACTCCACTGGAAGCAAATCTCCTGAATAGAATAGAAGCTATAATAAAGGCAAACCTGGACACACCACATAATGCAAACCTGTATATGATATCTAGCTGTTAGTAATTCAGAGTGCAATCCACGTCTCCTCTGCAGTCTCCTGATGCTGAAAAGTAAACAGCTGGTACTTATTGGCCATCATGACTTGACTGGAGGTGAAGTAGATGTTTACTGAATCCTTTGTTTTGTGTGTATGTGTTTTTGTCTATGTGTGTGTGCAGAGCCTCCTCCTGCCATTGCAGTGCCGTTTAACGTAACCGCATCTCCGGGCTCTGTGGCCTTGCTGACTTGTGTGGTGGCCAGCACGGTGCGCTTTAACCTGACCTGGCAGCGTGGCAGTGTCAACATTCGGCCGGACGTCCGCACCCGGCTCACCACCAACCTTTCCCTGGAGATCATGCGTGTGACCCCGGATGACGCTGGCTGGTATAACTGCATTGCTGCCAATGAGGGTGGGGTGTCCACCTCTCGCGTCTACCTGAGCGTGCAAGGTGAGTGTGTGGAAGAGTAGCCACTCTGAGTAGAAACTCTGCTCGTAAATTTGACTCTTGTGAAAGCTCAGTGGAGAGCCTGTCATAGACTGTCTCAGTCTCTCAACATACCGCAAGTAGCCTTGCACCGTGGTGATGCAACAGTTTCCCGTGGAGGTTAGTCTCGGCGCACCAGATTATCAAGTGTATGTGGTGAATATGTGTTTGTGTATGAGCTCACCAGACAAAACCTCGTCTGAAATGGACTGCAATGTATCCAAAAGCGTTGTATGTATTCCCCATGAGCACCAATAACAACTGGGATTTGGCGTGTTACTGGATGTAGACCACATCAGTGTTAAGCCTCTCTTGAATCAGTTGGGCCAGATTTGGTGGATGCCTTCCCTGGCATAATTCCGAGGAGAATTCCCTGTAGACTGGGATTTTAGCCACTGCTGGTAGACCCGTATGACCGTACGCTTCCATACACCTGCAGATTCAGCTACTTCCTTCACACTATGGTCTTTGGTAAGTCCAAATGCAGACACTCCTTTTAGCCAATCATTAACATCTGCTTTGGAGCCATTTTCCACACATGGAACGAGACATTCCCTGCACTGTACCACCTCCTCTCAATCTATGGATCCTGTCCCTCACACCTCGCAGGTATTTATAGCCCCATCATCCTCGTGCAGCACCACCTGCAGGACCTTAAAGTTTCTACCACCTTAATCACACAGGGTGCCTCCTTTTTGTCTGATGAGCTTATAATTTCTCTATATATACTAAATTAAACTATGTTAAAATCACTAAAATGTTTTTATTGGAGCGATGCCCCCCGACCCTGCTACAGAGGGGACTGGTTTCTGAACTTATCATCTATTCTCTGATCTCTTTAATGGTTTTCATGTCTGCATATATCACCCCTAATATTCCAGTCTAGGGAATTACAATTAGGAGACTGATTTGAAAGCAGTCCCCATGCTTCACTTTCAGTAGGCTTTGTTTATGTTAGCTTTCTTTAATTTAGGGTCAAAGGTCAGAGCTTCATTTAGCAGTGCTCTGCTGAGTTACTGCTTCCCTGGCAAGTCAAGGCGTTTATGTAGTGCTGCAAGATCCTTGGTTCTGTGGACATTTAAGACTCAGTGAGATTTATGCCGCTGGGATTGGGACTCCTGGCAGTGCAGGCCCTCTCCCTCCTCTCCAACACCAGATCTGTTTTCAGCGCAGCCCCATTCCAATATTTCACTCTAATAGTTTATGGGACGTGCGAAAATGATTTATGGTCCGACTCGCTCACTGTGCACCATTTCCATTCATGTAGCCTCTCATTCTTTAAATGTCCTGAGCTGCGGAATCAAGAGTCTCACAGTACAGAACCCATCCAGAGGAGATTCAACCCATAGGCCAAGCCCTAAAGAGGTGATCGAGAGTCGGGATGTCCAGGGGCAAAGAGCAACAATGTTGAATATGGTACTTAAGGCATAGGCACGGGGG
>JAMWET010005946.1:127500-192500 GCA_024036415.1 Prochilodus magdalenae | reverse complement strand
CCAAGACAAAGATGGGACTCGTCACTGAAGGTGACCTGCTGACATTCAGAGTCAGTCCATGACAGTCTGGCACGACATCATTGCAGTCTTTGGTGAGGTTAACGTGGTGTTAAGGACAGTCGGTGTAATGGTCTACAAAAGTATGGGGGGAGGGCATCAGTGCTCGCTGAATGTCCTCAGTCGCGGCTGTTGGGTCAGTCAGGTACAGAGATAAGGCCTGTCCTGGGTGCAGCTGTTTGTGTAACTGCTGTTATGATGATGATTGTATATTAATGTGCTTGTTGTCTTAACATCCATACATTAAGAAGATATTTTAGTTCATTTCAGCCCATAATGTGCAAAATATGGTGGACTCTTATTTGCAACTCTCGCAACAATGAAACAGTTGATTATACGAAGTAAGGCTGTGTATAATTCATTTTGCTGATTGTTTTCTCCCCAGCCCCACCAGTGGTGTCCGTTAACCCACAGAACCAGACCTTCAGTACAGGAGAGGAGGTGTGGATCAGGTGTTCAGCTAAAGGCTTCCCCACTCCCACAGTGGTGTGGACCCACAATGACATGTTCATTATGGGCTCCAGCAGGTAAGCAGCTCTCCATATAGCAGCAGATAAGAGAAAGGCTAGTGCTGGCCTATATTGGACTCTAGTCTTACCATGTTGTCTTGCTGTGTTCCAGACACAGGATGACACCGGGCGGTGCGCTGGTAATCAGGAACATGGTGCGGAAGGATGCAGGGGCATACGGCTGCCTGGCTAGTAACGTGGCAGGAACAGCCTCCCAGACTGCCCTTCTGAGTTACATCGGTCAGTACACTGGGTAGTGTTTTCTCAACCGTACAAGAGTTCAAATAGAGAAATCAACGCTGCAAGTGCTCTATCTGTTTCTTACACTCTCTGGGTTACTGTACACCAACACACTACTTACAGTACACTAACGCATTACACTTACTGTACACCAACACACTACTTACAGTACACTAACGCATTACACTTACTGTACACCAACACACTACTTACAGTACACTAACGCATTTCACTTACTGAGTTACTGTACACCAACACACTACTTACAGTACACTAACGCATTACACTTACTGAGTTACTGTACACCAACACACTACTTACAGTACACTAACACATTACACTTACTGAGTTACTGTACACCAACACACTACTTACAGCACACTAACACATTACACTTACTGAGTTACTGTACACCAGCACACTACTTACAGTACACTAACACATTACACTTACTGAGTTACTGTACACCATCACACTACTTACAGTACACTAACACATTACACTTACTGAGTTACTGTACACCAACACGCTACTTACAGTACACTAACACATTACACTTACTGAGTTACTGTACACCAGCACACTACTTACAGTACACTAACACATTACACTTACTGAGTTACTGTACACCAGCACACTACTTACAGTACACTAACACATTACACTTACTGAGTTACTGTACACCAACACGCTACTTACAGTACACTAACACATTACACTTACTGAGTTACTGTACACCAGCACACTACTTACAGTACACTAACACATTACGCTTACTGAGTTACTGCTCACCAACACACTACTTACAGCACACTATCACATTACACTTACTGAGTTACTGTACACCAGCACACTACTTACAGTACACTAACACATTACACTTACTGAGTTACTGTACACCAACACACTACTTACAGCACACTAACACATTACACTTACTGAGTTACTGTACACCAGCACACTACTTACAGCACACTAACACATCACACTTACTGAGTTACTGTACACCAACACACTACTTACAGCACACTAACACATTACACTTACTGAGTTACTGTACACCAACACACTACTTACAGTACACTAACACATTACACTTACTGAGTTACTGTACACCAACACACTACTTACAGTACACTAACACATTACACTTACTGAGTTACTGTACACCAACACACTACTTACAGCACACTAACACATTACACTTACTGAGTTACTGTACACCAACATACTACTTACAGTACACTAACACATTACACTTACTGAGTTACTGTACACCAACATACTACTTACAGCACACTAACACATTACACTTACTGAGTTACTGTACACCAGCACCCTACTTACAGTACACTAACGCATTACACTTACTGAGTTACTGTACACCAACACACTACTTACAGTACACTAACTCATTACATTTACATCCTTACTAGCTTCTTACTGACACTCCTAAGTCCTGTGTTTGTTAGCACTGTTAGCCTAGCACCCAGAACACAGCACATGCTGGTTTAGGTGGTGATTAGCAATGCTGGCATGTGCTGGTGTTCATGGCAGGGATTGGATATAGGCTGATTGACTGCATCTGGGCTAACTGAAGTGGTTAGTACATCTCTCAGTCCATCACTAACACTAATGTATAGCCCTGTCTTATCACTGTACTCAGCTCAGGGCAGGAACGTAAATTAGATACACTAGAACAATTCAGTTGACCTAAACCCTGGAGGAGATACCTCTCCAGTATCCATCACCTGTATTTACTAAGAAGAGCACTACTGATATCTAACTCTGTCCTTCTCCCGGAATCCTAAGAGTCTCCACAGGTGACTGTCCCGCAGAGCAGACTGCTGATAGGTCTAGGACAGACTGTCAGTATGGAGTGTACTGTAACGGGAATACCACAGCCAGAGGTTCTGTGGTACAAAGGTAAAGACTGTTGCCCATCTGCTAACACCTCTGTCATAATTTTTATCTAACCCCTCATCAATGGCCAGTTCACCCTTGTTAGCTCGATATGTTTGGGCAAGGGACCAGTCTTGCAGCCTCACCCAAATGTATGAAGATCTCAACTACACATTTACCCAGTATGTTGGTTGCCTGTGTCCTAACATGTGCTTAACCTGCAGGTGACCAGCAGGTGAAGGGGTCGCTGTTTGTGAGTGTGGATCCAGAGAGGGGCACCCTAAGCATTCAAAAGACTGAGGACGCAGATGCCGGTGACTACATCTGCGTAGCGGTGAACCTGGCTGGCACGGCGCAGGGGAAGATCACGCTGGATGTGGGCTGTAAGCACATACTTCAATAAACTGTGTTTCATTTGATTTCTCAAATTCATACCTAGTCCCACATGCAGCCTCCTACTGTATTTATAAGTTCATCAGTATTCCAAAACAGGAGCATAATGCATTCCTAATAATGCATTCACTTCCACTTACAGCTATCATAATACACAAGGGCGAACCGTAGTTCACTGAGAAATATGTTTTTTAATATCATTACTTCATTACAGTGTACATCATTATCACAGTAAACCTCCCATTCAGGAGCCAAATATACAGTATGCCTTCAAATTCTTAAAACTATATAATACCTAATAACCTCTAAATAGGTTTGTCATAAAGTGAAGCATCATAAACTCACTGGGCAAAACGCCCCTAATACCATCTAATACCCCCACAAGCACCCATAACAGCTGTGATTGCATTCGACATGGACCACACAAGTTTCCGGATGTAGGCCACATCTGGTGGCGCATTTCCGAAGAGAATTCCCTGTAGACTGGGATTTTAGCCACTGCTTTTAGACCCGTATGACTGTACGCCTACGTATGACCATACACCTGCAGATTCAGCCACTTCCTTCACACTATGGTCTTTGGTACACCAAAATGCAGTCACTCCTCTTATCCAATCATTAATATCTATATTGGAACGTTTTCCACACGACTGCACTGTACCACCTCTTCTCCATCTATGGGTCCCGTCCCTCACACCCCTCAGGTATCTATAGCCTCATGTTGCATCAAGTGTGCATGGTTTGGTGAGCTTCTTATTTCACGTGTTTTATATTTAGTAGCAGAGATAGTAAAAACCTAATTATAATCTAATAATCTAGGTCAATAGATAGATTATTAGTATAGACTAATAATCAAGGTCAAACAAGGTCAGCACTCTCAGGGGGCTTGGAGAAGGAAGCATACTGGTGTGTCCTATGATGCAGAAAATAGCATCTTGGCTAATAATGCTAAAGTTAAGATTGCAAGTTTATTAAGAAGAAGTTTATTATCAGATTTGATTTTATTTCTAAATGTAAAAAATATATCAAATATACACAGTCTTATCATATTAGCAGATCATGTGACTCATCAGTGCTCACAGGTTTTGCCTGGCCGTTGGATGATTTTAGTCATTAAAAGATCTGACCCCTTCTCCCCACCCTCCAGCCGCCCCTCAGTTCACGAGGCAGCCGTCCGACGTGGCTGCGGACATCGGCTCAAACGTCACCCTGCCCTGCCACGCCCAGGGCCACCCAGAGCCACGCCTCACCTGGAGACGAGAGGACAACTCCGCCCTCTTCTCCCGCCACCATGGCCACAGCACCATCTCTCAGAAGAGGAACGGAGACCTGCTGATCACCAGTAAGTATCTTGGTCTTATAAACTAAACAATGCTCAGCAACAGTTCGTTCAGCTCTGGCTCCTCATCTGAAAACTGTTACCTAGTGGTGCCTTGTTATTTAGGTCTTGGTGCTGTGATGCGGCTTATTAACACTGACTGTGTTCTTTGCCCTGTAGACCTCTGGGTGGAAGATGGTACCACCTTCTTATGTGAAGCTCAAAACCAGTTTGGCAAAATCCAGGCCAAGGCCAGAGTCACTGTCACAGGGCTGGGTAAGAGGTCTTCGTGTCTGTCTGTTAGCGATTACTAGAAGTGTTTTTCACACAGGATCCCCAGCAATAACGAATGGCAGTCATCTAGGCCTAAAATAACTTTCATCCGTCTCTGGAAAAAATACTGTGTTAAATCTGTTTTATTTAAGACCTTTAGGAACTTCACCATGACATCATATTTGAGGTTCGGATATTGACTTTTTTAAACACTTGGATCACTGAGACGTCTGCTGGAACCTAAAACCACATTTAGGTGCTGGAAGGTAAATATTTGTCACGTCACTGTGACAATCTAAGGCCATCATCTCCTTGAGAAATCGAGCTGAGACTCCTTTCATTCATCAGTAATATAAAAACATTTCTAGACAGTCGTTTTGGATCAGGTTGTGGAACAGTGTGCAGTTCTAACTTTATGGGACAGTCTCTCCAGAACTGAAGTGTCAGAATTGGTTAGATCATGGTTCTTGTGCCATATTGTACAGGAACCAGGTCAGTTTGTAAAGGAGTAGAGTGGGTCAAGACTTCCTCTGCTCTCTGATTGACCGATTGACCATTAAACTAGTGTAGCAATGGCCTCGCTGTCAATGTAGCAGTTCATGAGAAACTCCTGTGAGGTTTTGAGAATGGGAGCTATTGATCGGGACTGTGTCATATACAAAGAACTAGGCACGATGCTACAGAGCCAAGACACAGGTGGGGTTTATTAAACAAAGCAGAGGCTTTCCACAGCAACAAACAGTACAACAATGCAAAGGGTCAATGCCAGGTTGGAAAGGAATAGGACAAGCGAGGGTGGAAACCAGAGAAGCAAGCAGACAGGCTGACGGAACCGAAGGAGAAAGCAAAGTCGTAGTCCAAGGGATAGGGTCGAAAACCATATACTGAAATATAAGGCACACAAGGCAAAGGGATAAAGGGATGAGGCAAAAGAGTAGTCAAAAAGAGAATAAGGTCAGACATGAAGAGGTAGCAGGAAAACGCTTGGAATTGCAACAGGAGTTGGGAGAACTTTGCAAAGAGAGAGAGTTAGAGAGGGGTTTAAATACATCATACAGCTGACAGCAATCAGTACACGGGAGACCTAGAGCGGGGAAGATTGGCGAAGGGTGAGCATGTGGTCATGACATCATTGGGCTGTGCACTCTGGGAACTGGAGTCCGACGGAGCAGCGAAGTCAGGCAGACTCGCAGACGTGACAATCTGAACGTGTGTGTTGTAGGATGGGCCAGCCATATGTTAGGTATATCGCTGACTGCTAATCGGAACACCCACAGATCCAAACTAAACTGAATTCCCTTAATGAGCTTCAAATGTATGAATTATTGGCAGAGGAGCAAAGAGAAGCTAGCTAATGTGAATTACAGGGTCCTTTGATTTGTAGCGGTATATATATGTTCTTTCTGTTACCTAACCCTAACCCATCCCTTAATCTTTAAGATACTGATCCGGATTCAGCTCCGAAATATTCTATCTGAGGTCTCCAAGCCATGACATGCACTCTTTCATGTGTCATTTATTTCATGGCTTATTCCTCCCATAGACACCCATTCATTTTCAACATCACCCAATAACCTCTCGGCAACCCCTGAACAACCACTCAGTAAGCACACTCTTGTACACCACGGCAACCTCTCAAACATCTTAGCAACCAACCCCTCATACCATAGCAAACACCTACTCTGCATTCATACTGTATTGTGCTGCATCAAAATATAAAAACCGTGGTAAAATGACCACACCCCCTTCACTTCCTCTTTAACTGAGACAACCATTGGAGTCAGTAGTCATTAGCATAGAAATATCATTTTGTAATAGCTCGTGGAAGACTGTATTTGTACCTGTGTGTTTGGTGGGGAATGGTGGGGTTTCCTTAAAGAATGTGTGGAATGCAGGCATTCCAATGTATTCATACATGATCAAAGAGCTGCAGACACAGACATGACTCCTGGTCCAGCCTTTTGGGATCTGTTTGGAACTCTGCTGGGTGAGCTCTCGCTTCACAGGCCTGCTGGACTTCTCACTTCAAAGCAAGCGTTAATCAGCCGGCCTGGCTCACACAGAGAAGTGCTGCCTGTGCTTTATGAGGAATGCTACATGTGAATTCAGGAGTGCAGGACCTTGTGTGATCGGGTTGTCTTAGTTTGTCAGGTGTGGTGGTAAATGGCTGTCTGTGTGTGAGTAAAGCTGTGCATGTGTGTGTGTGTATATTTGTATATATGTGTGTGTATCTGTGTGTGTGTGTGTGGCCCTTTAAAAACAACAATAATGCTAAATGTAGGCTAAAGGTCAGGAAAAGCTGTACTCCCATGAGTCTCAGTTGTCCCATAATTCCTTTCTGTGCCCCACTGGCCCACTGACACTTTTTATGTGTCCTCAAGGGTGGTCATGGAAACTTAGCAGGCAAAACAGCAGATATGCAGTCAGCCCACTCAGCTCTACTGCTACGGTATCCCTCCCATTCAAACTGCTGCATACCACTGCACATATGGACAAGAACATTTTCCACAATAGGCACCGAGTATCGTCTTGATAGATGTTACATTCCAGTGCAGTTTGATCCTTACTGAACATAAATAATTATCATTCATCATAAGCAATTAGTGTTCAGTGTGTTAGATCATAACAGTAAAAGAAGAATCTTAGAATAATCCAATTTCACTTGGTATATTGCTGTGTGCAGAGGAACTAGAAGGATGGGTGCACAAACTGATGCATTATAGGTAAATAGTTAGACGGATGGATGCATGAATGAATGCCAGGATGGGTGGGTAGATGAGTGAATGGATGGTTGGATGATGTGAGGGTTGGATACATGGCTTATAATATGTGTTATTGGATGCATGGCAGGAGGGATGGATAGATATTAGCATGCATGTATAGACTGGTTGATCGAAAGATGGAGGAAGAAATGAGATGCTCAGGTAGATGGATATGTGAATAGAGGAATGCATGCATGGAAGGATGACTTAATGGGTGAGTGGATAGATGGAGGGGTGAATGGGTGAATGAATGGTTGGGTGAAAAAATGAATCGAATGGATTGTGAATAAACATGGATGAATGGATGGATGGTAGATGGGTCAGTAGATGGATGGGTAAATGGGTTGTTGAATGTGTGTTTAAATGCATGCATGCCTAGAAGGATGGATGGAGAGATATCGGTATGCATGGTGTGATTGTTCGATATGGAGTGTATAAATGGATGAGCAAATAGGATGCTTGGATGGATGGATAAGTGAATTAAAGAGATGTGTAAAGGACAGACGATATGACGCATGCATGCATGGAAAGATGGATGGACAGATGGAAGCATGGAACTATAGATCGATTAAAGAGATGGGTAAAGGGCAGACGATATGATGCATGCATGCATGGAAAGATGGATGGACAGATGGAAGCATAGATGGAACTATAGATCGATGGATACAAACATGCATGGGTGACAAATGAACGCAAGGATGAACGAATGGATTAGTGGTAGAGGGATGGGATTTGGGTGCTTGGATGAAAATGTGTATGGTTGAATGTATTATTGAAAGGTTGGATGGTTGAGGGAATAAATGGTTAAGCGGATGGAGGGATGTTTGGTGAACGAATTGGTAAAGGGATAATGATGGTTTCAAATGCACTGAATAAGTGTGTGGTGAGTAAACTGATGCATGCATGAATGATGAACGGATGGGTGGGTGGATAAGCGAATGGATGGTTGGATGCAGAGATTGTTGGATGCATGGCTTATACAATGTGTTGTAGGGATGGAGGGATGGACTGATACCAAGCGCACTTAATAAGTGTGTGGTGTTGAGATGCGAGTAGACTGATGGGTGCATAAACTGATGCATGCATGTAAAAGGAAATGGTGAGACAGTAAGTGTGTGGTGTGTGGTGTTGAGATGTGAGTAGACTGTCAGTGTGGTATGTGTGAAGAGTGGGCAGTGAGCTCATATCTGGACACCACATTGAAACTCTTTATCTTTGCCTCTGGCTTCTCACGCCATCTGACCGAGCGAGGCAGGCTGCTGAAGTGATTTGTTTTGCAGGGCTGTCTGACACACATGTATGTGCTGTGCCAACTGTGTGCTTGTGTGTATGTGTGGGTTTAATGCATATGTGTGTGTGTGTGTGTATGTGTGGGTTTAATGCATATGTGTGTGTGTGTGTGTGTGTGTGTGTGTGTGTGTGTGTATGCAGTCTCCCCTGTGATAGCACTGAGTCCTGCAGAGGTCAGTGTGATAGAGGAGCAGCAGGTCACTCTGCCCTGTGTGCTGCTGGCTGGAAACCCACTGCCCCAGAGACACTGGCTCCATGAGAACACCCTGGTGAGATTAAACACGCACCTCGATATGAACTCACACACACATACTCACATTCATAATGTTAATGAATACTGTTAACATTTCAGAACGTGTCTTTCACTCCTTTAGGTCATACAGTCCACACATGGAAACTGAGCTGCTAAAATTTGATGGTGTCACAGAAACCTGTCCAGTTTAAGAAATGTACCATTTCGGTCTTTAGCAGCTTAATCCCACCCAGTCACACTGAAGTTCTGAGGAGTATTTCAGACCACTCTGCTTTTTGAATGAGGTAGCTGGTCGTAAAAAGGTCACTAAGAGTCGTAAAGGCACAGTGACGAGCAGTCTATTTGATTCTCAGGGATAACAAGAGGTTAGACAATTTGAAAACAACTTTCAGAAACCACATCACACATGGACCGTGCAAGATAACACAGTAAATAGGCATATGGGACCAAGAAAGTTTGTATCACTGGAATATACTTTAACATTTAGACGTGTCTCCATGTCTCTGTGTGTGCCTGGTAGGTGACGTCAGGCCCCTATATGAGTATCCGGCGTGATGGCAGTCTCCATATAGAGCGAGTCAGTGTGCAGGACGAGGGAGACTATACCTGTGTGGCTGAAAACGTGGCAGGATCCAGCAACCACACCACCGCTGTCCACATATATGGTAAGGTGGTACCATAATTGTGTATGATGCTCCCATTAGCACTACGCTAAGTGGGTAGGTAGGTATGGTTAACTAAGTGTGGGTCAGTATAGCTGGCAAAGCTGTTGCTGCCCCTAAGCAGCTCCACCAGCTAAAGCAACCCCCTGATCCATCCTGGTCCTAGAGTATCTCTGTGTGGCATACAGTGTGGCATACAGTGAGGCCAAAAATTTCCATGCACCAAGACATCCAAATTCAGTTTTCTCAATTTATGTATCTATATTTGCGATCATTTGCGAGGTCAGTCATGAATGTTGATCCTCAGGGGTCAGGGTTCTGTGCAAGCCAGTGGAGTTCCTTCACACCAGACGGGGCTCGCTTGAGCAGTGAGACGTTGGAAGCATATGCAGTAATTGTCTAAAATGTCTTTGTATGCTGTTGCATTAACATTACCCTTCACTGGAACCACAGAGCTGAGCCCAAACCCTGAAAAACAACCCCAGGCCATTATTTCAGCTGCCCATCCATTTTCCATTGGCTGGCGTAGCTTTGTTATAGCAGAGTTTAAATGGCTTGCCCTTTATGCGGCTACAAAGCATCTCTTCTTGCAAAGAGAGACGTTTTCTAGTCATGAGGTGTTGAAAACCTACAGCAGGGTAGCATGAAAAGTGGGTAAGGGAAAGCACTCTAAAATCAGGATGATATATTCATCAGACAGCTTCTGTTTCCTCTGCATTATGGCTCTACACAAAAGGGCCTTATTCCTCTCTCCCTGAACCTCCACCGTGCTCATGTCTGCTCTCCCTGAGAGTATGCCCCCATCATTAATGCATATTTAATTTGAGGCAGAGCGCAGCGAAAACAGAAGCAGCTGTGTAGGGCAGGCTGGTCCAGCACCGGAATACGAAGAAAGGAAAATGGGCTCCCAGTTCTGTTATTGGAACCAGTTTTTCATATCCATATCCGAGTCCACCCTCACAGGCAGGAATTGACCATGGCATGTGAAAAGTGGGTTTTAAGGGCCTGAAACTAGGTCGTTCAGTGTACCACGCCTGGCTTTTAAGAGCTGTGTGGATAGGCCTGTACCGACATTTATTACTGCTTACAAGCTGTACAGTATGCCAGAGTAAGGATTTCCAAGTTGTCTGTGAAAGAGACAGATATATATATCACACTTTATTCAACACACGCCTGAATAGCACTACCTCGTCAATGATGTGCGATTAAAACCTCTATTTAAGCTAATTGGTTATTAGCCAACAAGTTAGTTTGCTTCAGAATCTGCTAGCATACATGCTAATACCTTGGTATTATGTATCCATAAAATCGTCTCTGACTGACCCAAACAGCAAACGCTATGCTAGTTTAGGCTATTTCATGACCAGAAAACAAATAAAATGCCACAGAAGATGAGAATAGCCTGCATTTGGAAGCGACATTATTGCTAGGCAGGCTGCTTGCCTCACCGCTTTTGTCCACCATCTTGGGCTAAGCTTAGGGTGGCCACACGTCCAGTTGAACTATCTAAAATGCTCACACGCAAACAATATCATGTGTGTCATTGGCTCACGTCCATGTCAAAGGAAATGCCTTTCATTGCTTTAACAAGGTCATGTGACATCGTGACTGCTAATCGTTTAGTTAGGTAGTCAGTTAGCTCCCGTCTGATTTACAAATGTCATCCATTCCACCCAGTGAGGTGAGTAAAGCAATCTTGTTTGTGTTATGTAGGTTAGGTTATGAATCCTGTTCTAGCGTCGGCCCAGACCATCCCCCTTTTTATGTCGTTGGGATGTCCTCCTTTCTGGGGTTATGAAAGTGTCAAAAGAGTCAAAAATTGCATATTCCAAAACAGATCTGGTCCACCTCTGGCTAAGATACAACAGAGGTGTCTAATTTTGGCAGAAAGCTGGCCCTAATCTGGTGCGAATGTGGCCCTCATCTTGCAACCAGGAGCGGTCCATCCAAGTGCTGTCAATCCATGTGGCAAGTGGCCCAGATGAAAATGAGGAAGATGGGCCAGATTTGGGTCAGAACAGTATATGACCACGATGCACCTCACCACATGAGCTAAAGTGCAAGCAAAGGAGTCAAATCAGGAGCACCAGTGCTAAATCTCCTGTTTTCTCACAAGCATGGAAGGCGACTATGAGAACCTAAATCTACAGTAAAACCGGAAATAAGTGTGACACATGCTTGAGAAGTTATTTGAACACTGTGTGTGTGTGTGTGTGTGTGTGTCTGTGTGTGTGTTTTTCTATTCCAGTGGTGCCCACAATTCAACACGGCCCACAAGTGTTCAGTACCATTGAGGGAGTGCCCATTTCTCTGCCGTGTCATGCCCGTGGAGTGCCCAAACCAGACATCACCTGGGCTAAGGTATACCTGTCTACATATGCACACAGTGACAGAACCACAGTGGGGTCAATAATAAACCTATAACAGTCAAGACATAACAGAAACCCTGTACACAGAACATGTACTGCCACTTGAGCCAATCAGTTTTTGAGTACCTCCACAAAAGACGTGAGGCATGGTCCTGTCCACAGAATATCCGATCTGTTCTGTAAACATAATATTTGATCAGCGTTTTAGCCTTCCCTCACTAAACAGCACCTTTAGTCACTGACAGTAGTGGCTAATGACTGACAAGCATGGTAGGCAGCCATTTATAACCATGTATGAAAATAAAAACTGGAATTCCAAAATAATCCTTCACCAACCACTTTAAGTACAGCTCCTTGTGTCTGCGCCAGTGCTGTCAGCTTCACTTACCATATAGATGCACTTGCAATTACACACAGTAGTCCATCTGTTACCATGGATACTTTGTCGTAAGACCATCACAGAGCAGGTATTATGTGGGTGGTGAATCATTCTCAGCACTGCAGTCTAACTGTTGTGCTAGTGTGGGTTGTGCTGCTGGAGTTGTTGAAGACCTCAGTGTCTGCTGGACTGAGAATAGTCCACCATCCAAAACTACCCAGCCAATAACATCCTGTGGGCAGCGTCCTGTAGGCCGTGTCCTCTGACCACTGATGAAGGACTACAGGATGACCAGCACAAACTGTGCAGCAGCAGATGAGCCATCATATCTGACTGTACATCTACAAAGTTGGACCAGCAAGGTAGTAGTGTCTAATAGAGTGGACAGTGAGTGGACACATCAGCATTGTGACTGATTCACTCATACCAGAGCAGAAAAATGTATTCACTACCCACATGCTGTTCTGTGGGGGTCCTGTGAGGGGATAACAAAGGATGGAGAGTAACAGATGGTCTGTAATGACAGACAGATGAATAGAATTGCTCCAAAGCTGCTTAGAAAAATATTTTAAAGTATCAGCCTTCATTACAAGCTGTTTCTCCTGTAAGGCTCCATTCTGGAGGGTTTTAAGGTGGACTGTATATTTCCATAAGTGCTAGTTTATGGTTTGATGTCTTCACTTGTATTCTACAGTAAAGCATTAAGATCAGGAACCCTTCTATGAGGAGATGCATCTAAACCTTTGACTGGTAGTGTAGATGGTTGTGCCGCTCAGGAGCCTAGGGTCATGGGGGCCTACTCCTCTTTTTTGGCTACAGTCCCATAATCACCCAGTCCACCCCTGGCTGTTGAAAGCACAGGTTTTTGAAAGCCCTGTTTTCAGTGTGTGCAGGTAAAGCATGGCTCTCTGAAAGCCCTGACATCCTGAGGCCATTAACTTGGTCGTGCCCTTGGCTTTGAAGACTATGCATCTGTGGGAAATAGTTCTGATGGCTCTTGTTTGAATGCCATGATTGTCGTTTTGTTACAGCAGTTCTGCCTGGCATTGTGCTCTGCAGTTTGTGCAGTACACATCACCTCACAGCGTTCTTAAGGTACTGTGAACCCAAATTTATGAGGTGTCATTGCCCCCTATTGGGATGGAATGCTCACATGAGAGTCAGGTGAGTTGTTTGTTTAGTGTCCTCGTCTGTAGATAAGACACATTTACGGCATTTAGCTGACGCTCTTGTCCAGAACGACTTACAAGGGTATTCATATTACAGGTGGGCCAATGTAGTGTTAGGGGTCTTGCCCAAGGACTCTTATTGGTGTAGCACAGCATAGTCAACCAGACCGGGGTTCGAACCCCAGTCTCCCACATGTGGTGGTGGTTCCCTGGTGGGTAGGGGTATTATCTGCTGAGCTACACCAACCACATGCTACTGGGGATGCACTGAATTTTCAGCAAATTAAATTATTTGGCCAAAAAATGGCTAAAAAATCCCATAATAAGTGAAAAGACTGAATAATAATGCAGAACATTGAAGTTTTTAATGACCCTGTTACCTTTTCCTTGTTTCTGGATGTGGACGGGAACCAGACAGAACTTTTACTTAGCTTTAGAGCTAGCCGCATTTGCTGAGGGGTAATCCCCCTCTAACGCCTTATTTTTCCACAGTGAGTCACCTCTGAGCACGCTGACGTCTCCCAGCTTTCATTCAGCTGCAAGCATTCGAGCCAAACGGAACTCCAGACAGAGTAAAGAGCAGAGCAGAGCCGCTAGCTTTAACAAGCGTTACAGCAAGGCAGAGCCGCTTCTCAGTGCACAAAAATACATCCCAGACAGCAAAACAGTTCTGGCCCAAATCTGGCCCGCAGTCCCCATTTTCATCTAGCGCACTTGCCAGATGGGTTGACGGCACATGGGTGGACCTCTCCCAGTAGCAAATGTGGGCCAGATATGCATCACATTAGGGCCACACCTTGGCCCAAAGTAGGCAACTCTGCCAGAAGCAGACTAGATCTGTTTTGGGACAGGTGGGCCAAATTGTTAATGTGGGCCACTATTGGCTCAGGCTCAGATTGCCTGTCCCGACAGTGGACCAGCAGTACAATATCTTTCCCAGATGTGGCCCACATCTGCTTGCTATCTGGGATTCAGCCTAATTAATTTATGCAGTTGGTGAAAAAGTGGCAAAACTAATAAAACAAATTATGATATATAAAAACATGTGCGATATTCGGCCTCAGATTATGTTCGGTTTGTTTGTGCTTCGGTGAACGCCTTTAATTTTGGTGCATCCCTAAAAACGGCATCTTGGGAAACGCTGTGTGTGTGTGAGCAAGGCTCCAGTAAGGTGTGAAATTACTGAGTGATGTTTAATTTGCAGCACAAGTTCATTCCTCCCACGTGTTTTCAAATGTGGTGGTCTTCCAGTTCATGGAGGCTTGGTGGCTTGGCACCGTAGAGTTGGGCTTATCCCAGAGAGCAGTTCTGGAGAGGTCTGTTAAAGCAACATCTGGACACATGTGCCTCATAATTTATTTATATCTCAATGGCCTTTCAAGAGCAACATGGTGGAATCCAAGTCTGCAAGGGGTATGCAGGAGGAGTGTGTGTGTGTGTGTGTGTGTGTGTCTGGCTTCTTCGTGGCCCTTGTGAGTGCGTAGTCGGACTTTTGGACTCGTAAAGGCAGCGGAGTTAAAGGGAACAGGACGACGGAGGCGCATGAAATCCGACTCTCTGTAAACTCTGCAGCGCTCTTTAAGTTGTAATAGAGTTCCACCTTTGTGTCCACGCAGTGATGTAACTGGTGCTCACCCGAGAGCCCTGAGAAACCAGTGAAACTGTGATTTCACCATCCATAATGTGAAGAATACACGTTCCTGACCTGCTGTGGACTTCATAAAGAGCCCTGTAGAAGTGCTGGTCTAGGATCAGGCTCCTCTCTGTCAATCCTGAGCTCAGTCTTAATATGGTGAGAACAAGAGGCAGGCCTCCAAACCGTGCCACTAGAACGGATCATGTATGGCAGCCCTGGCGGGGTCATGTTCACATTACCGGGCTGAAGAGCCACAGATCCAGTTTTGTGGCTAAGTGTGTTTTCAGAGCTGTGTGAACTTTTGGGACGTAGGGTAAGATGATCAGACCCTGTTCACACTTGGCATTAACATGCGTCCTGGGTGATCCAATCATTCGTACTAGTGCCAACGCAGTACAGCGGTGGCGTATTGTAATCCAGTCACTCGAACCACCTTCACAGGTACTCAGGGGCACATACAGTACGGATCATAAGATTTTAAATGCAGATGCTGGAGAGGAATTGTTCTCTCTTCTGGCATACGCATTCATTTTCTGATAACTCAATCGCAGAGTCGGATTTGGGCTGGCAGTGTAAAAAGGCCAAAGTGTCTCATATCTGATTTAAAAAGATCAGGTTTGTGTTTAAATAAAAAACTATGGACTCTGTGTGAGTGTAAGGCAGGTAGAACGTATGGCAGGTAGTGTAAACATAGCCTAGCACATGTGGTCCTGAATGGGATATAGGCTGTATCTGATTTGAGGCTATCTAACCACTGAAAGGGCCAGACCAGGATTCATTTTCTCCCGCTACACAGAAACCATCATTCATTACCGAGACAGCGGCACCCAACAAAGCTCTACTAGCCTGAATAGTATGAAGATGTGAGCAGCCAGAAGCTGATTCAACATCTTCACTTTCACAGCCATGAGCCGTGCAGACGTGCTGTACAGTCCACTACGGCTCCAAAAACATGCTGAATGGATTTGGACCCACTGTGCTGAGCTGGAGCCTCTGTGTGTGTGTGTCTCAGCGCGGGGAGCTGCTGGATCTGAGTGGTGGGCTGTTCTCGCTGGAGGAGGACGGCAGTCTGCACATCGCGTCCCCCAGTGGGACAGAGTCCGGAGAGTTTGTGTGCACAGCCACTAATGCAGCCGGATACAGTTCCAGAAAAGTCCAACTCACAGTCTACGGTTAGAGTCCAATCTCTCTTTCTCTTCCTCCATCTCTCTTCCTTTCTCTCCCTCTCCCTCTCCCTCTCCATCTCTCTTCCTCTCTCTCTATCTCCCTCTCTCTCTCCCTCTCCCACTCTCTTCCCCTCTCTCTATCTCCCTCTCTCTCTCCCTCTCCCACTCTCTTCCCTTCTCTCTATATCCCTCTCTCTTTCTCTCTACCTCTCTCTCTTCTCCCTCTCTCTCTCCCTCTCTCTCTCATCCTCTCTCTCTATCTCCCTCTCTCTCCCTCTCTCTCTCTCTCCCTCTCCCACTCTCTTCCTCTCTCTCTCTCTCTCTCTCTCTCTTCTTCTCCCTCTCTCTCTCCCTCTCTCTCTCATCCTCTCTCTCTATCTCCCTCTCTCTCCCTCTCTCTCTCCCTCTCCCACTCTCTTCCTCTCTCTCTATCTCCCTCTCTCTCCCTCTCTCTCTCCCTCTCTCTCTCTCCCTTTCTCTCTCTGTCCCTCTCTCTTCCTCTCTCTCCATCTCTCTCCCTTTCTCTCTCTCTCTCTCTCTCTCTCTCTCTCTCTCTCTCTCTCTCTCTCTTTGTCTGTCTGTCCCTGTCTCTCTCTCCTTCTGTCTCTTGTTCTCTCTCTCCCTCTCAGTCTCTCTTTCTCCCTCCCTGTCTCTCTTTTTCTCTCTTTCTTTGTGTCAGCCTTATTTTCTTGTCACTTTTTGTCCTTTCTATATGCCTTTTCTCTCTTTCTTTCTCTCTCTCTCTCTCTCTCTCTCTCTCTCTCTCTCTCTCTCTCTCTTTGTCTATTCTCTCTCTCCCTTTCCCACTCTCATCCTCTCTCTCTATCTCCCTCTCTCTCCCTCTCTCTCTCTCTCTCTCTCTCTCTCTCTCTCTCTCTCTCTCTCTCTCTCCCCCACCCTCCATCTGTGCAGCATGTGTGCTGTTCTCAGTCCTGTTCTCCGTGTTGCTCCGAATGCCTCCCTTGTTCTCAGTTCAGATGATAATTCTATAGGCATGTTTGCAGTTTGTCTGCTGTGCGTCATACATGTGTTATTTTGTTTGTGTTTTTTGCCTGTACATTCTGCAGTTTCAGTGCATTCATCGTGTGTGTGTGTGTGTGTGTGTGTGTGCGTGTGTGCGTGTGTGTGTGCATGTGCGTGCGTGTGTGTGCGTCTGTGTGTGTGTGTATGCGTGTGTGTGCGTGTGCGTGCGTGTGCGCGTGCGCTAATACTCACATGTGTTCAGTGAGACCCAGGCTGAGCGGTGGTGGAGTCGGTGTCGGTGTCGGTGATCAGGCTGGAACAGCAGATCTGTTAGACATGACTGTAAGGCTGGGTGAGGACGTGACCCTGCCCTGCGAGGTGCAGAGTGTTCCACCCCCCATCATCACCTGGTCCAAAGACAAGCAGCTCATCTCCCCTTATTCCCCCAGGTAAACACATCCACATGACCATTCAGTGCCTGCCATAGTCTGGCGATACCTTGCCTTCTCTCTCACTAGTTTTACCAGCGTTGTTGTGTTTAAACCTTATTCCAGAAAATACTGTTCGCTCTATACAGTCCACATTCACAGACTAGTGTGAGGTCACTAAGGACGTTTACACGTTCACTGACGTCACGTTCAGCAACAAGGCTCTGCATATTAGGGTGAACTCTAAACTTGCTTCATGGAGTTCCCCTTGGGTTTGTTTTGGCGAGCTAACCGTGTCTAACCATCCCTCTCTCTCTGTATGGAATTACTGTATGGGACGTATAGAACCATCCTCTGCTAAGCACATCAACAGGTAACATCTCTACATGCCAGTGACCTACCAACCCATGTTATAGCATAGCACAGGCATGGCCTCACCAATAAGAGTCCTAGGGCAAGACTCCTAACACTACACTGTAGAATGATTAACACTGGAAGTCGCTCTGGATATGAGCGTCAGCTAAATGCTGTAATTGTAAAATTGTACCCAGAATCCAGCAGACCTGACGCTAAATGTTTCAGGGCTGGATTACAGAGATCCGTATGAGCTGACTTCAGCTCCATGCCTGCCAGCTTCTTCTTCAGATTTTCCTGTTCCACCTTAAATGCTGCAGCAGTGACATTCTGGCGCCTCATTTGTTTAGCTTCATTTAAGGAACAGGAAAATGTGAAGAGGCTGGTGAACAGGCTGCGTAATTCAGCCCTGTGTGATCAGCTATTCCTTTGTTCAGCTTTTGGCAGTCAGACTCTCTGCTGAGTCTGTTTGTACAGTCAGTCGCACGACAGGGCTTTTTTCTGATTTCAGATGTTTGTGCGCTTCACAGCATTCACAGAGGACCTATGAGAACCTATAGGTCGGCTCTGTCTTTGCAGTTACTACAGTTGTGATCAAATTTATTCAACCCCCACTGAAATAAAGTGTTTTGGCCAGTTTGACATTGATTTTGATCATTTCAGTCATCTTATTTACAATTATATCAAAGAGGCACTTATAAATTAGACAAATATAACATAATATTTATGATGGAATAACCACAAATGTCTTTACTGTGCTCACATCATTATCAGTTTTATTCAACCCCCTAGTGACATTATTTTTTAGTACTTAGTACAACATCCTTTTCCAGTTATGACAGCTTTCAAGCGTGAAGCATAGCTTGACACAAGTGTCTTGCAGCGACCTATGGGTATCTTAGCCCATTCTTCATGGGCAAAAGCCTCCAGTTCAGGCACATTCTTAGGCTTGCGCACTGCAACTGCCTTCTTTAGGTCCCACCAGAGGTTCTCAATTGGATTTAAGTCTGGTGATTGCGATGGCCACTCTAGA
Organism: Prochilodus magdalenae; assembly: GCA_024036415.1. Classification (NCBI taxonomy): domain Eukaryota; kingdom Metazoa; phylum Chordata; class Actinopteri; order Characiformes; family Prochilodontidae; genus Prochilodus; species Prochilodus magdalenae. The sequence continues at coordinate 173,344 of JAMWET010005946.1, read as the reverse complement.
ATGTTCCAGCCTTTCATGTTCAACCATGCTCTAGTGGACTTGGATGTGTGCTTCGGATCATTGTCCTGTTGGAAGGTCCAACGTCTCCCAAGCCGCAGGTTTGTGACTGACTCCATCACATTTTCCTCCAAGATCTCCTGGTACTGAAGGGAATTCATGGTACCCTGCACACGTTGAAGCTTTCCTGTACCATTAGAAGCAAAACAGCCCCAAAGCATAATTGACCCCCCGCCATGCTTCAGAGTAGGCAAGGTGTTCTTTTGTTCATAAGCCTGGTTCTTCCTCCTCCAAACATAGCGCTGGTCCATTGTCCCAAACAGTTCTAATTTAGTTTCATCTGACCACAGTACACTGTCCCAAAACCTTTGTGGCTTGTCCACATGACTTTTGGCATACTGCAGTCGACTTTTCTTGTTCTTTGGAGTCAGCAAGGGGGTGCGCCTGCCAGTTCTGGCATGGAGGTCTTTGTTATGCAGTGCGCGCCTTATTGTCTGAGCTGAAACTTCAGTGCCCACATCTGACAGGTCTTTTTTCAGTTCCTCAGCAGTCACGCGGGGATTTTTCTCCACATTACGCTTCAGGTAGCGCACAGCAGTCGCGGTCAGGATCTTCTTTCTGCCACGACCAGGTAACGTTTCCACTGTGCCCTTTAACTTGAACTTGCGAATGATACTTCCGATAGTGTCTCTTGGAATATTTAACAACTTCGCAATCTTTTTATATCCATTGCCATTCTTGTGAAGAGCAATAACCTCTTCTCTTGTCTTCTGGGACCATTCTCTTGCCTTCACCATGCTTGTAAACACACCAGTAGATGTCTAGAAGGAGCTGAGTATCACAGTCCTTTTAAATCTGCCTAATTGGTGCTTATCATGCTTGATTGCTGTTCGTTGACATCCACAGGTGTTTTCAATACCTGATTGAAAACACTGGAATGAACCTCTGTTCTTAGGAGTGGTAGTCGTAAAGGGGTTGAATAATTGTGTCAATGAAGAAATCACAAAAAGGCCATTTAATACTTTATGACAAAAACAATTGATGCTATCTTAGTTGCATTTAGTTCTTTAACAAGTCCTTGTAAGATTTCATTATGAACACAATTACAAATGTGCACTGAATTCCATAAAACCCTTCGCAGCACTGGGGGTTGAATAAATTTGATCACAACTGTACCTCCTGGATTAATCAGACTGTATCAAATAGACGTTCTAAGCTGCTTCTCTGTTGGTTCTGTCTTTCTCTCTTCATCCGGGATCGACCTAACGAGGTTGGGTTCCCCCCTCGAGCCTGGTTCCTCTTGAGGTTTCTTCTTACCCAAGGGAGCCTCGCCACTGTTGCCTCTGGCTTGCTCACGGTGGGCTTGGACCCGGTTTCCCTTTCCTACGTCTGTACATTAACGCTACATAAATAAATATTGATGGGTTGACTGATTCACACTGAACACTAAAGCCACCTCTCGGTTTTCTGCAATTTAGTGGAAGTAACCTCAGTACTCCCACCAACTCAGCATGAGCATACGGCAGTTTAAGAGAACAGGTTGCATTAGCTAGAACCAAGCTCTGTCCACTGTGCCCTGATTGGTGGGCTCGCTTCACACTTCTTTGTTTTGGACATTTTACGTTTGCATGCCCACATGGAATATGGCAAAATTACCAAAGTAGGAGTGTCAGCAATATTTACACAGTTCTACTTGCTAGACTTTAATACGCTGATAAGCATGCTTCTCAATCTCCCTCTGTTTATTTCTCTCGTCCTGCTGTTCTGTCTAAGAGATCCCACACACTGTAATTAATAGCCTGTGGTAAACGTGTGTGTGCATTGCGGTTCTATTAAATACAGTGATTCAGGTTTGGTGTTTCGGGATGTAATGAGCATGGGTCTAATACGTGGGCTCCCGCAGGCCACTGGGAGCTGTTAAAACCTGACTACGGCTCTAAGGCAGAGGGATCGTGGTCAGATTAAAATTACACAGCAATCAGACTCTCCCTCGTAGGGCTCGCTGTGAAGAGGCGGAGAGGTGTAAGTCCCTGAGCTTGTCAGTAAACTCTGTGGGTGTTTGTTGTGGTTTCGTGGCCAGTAGAATGTCTGACTGTTGGTGCGTGTGTCTAAATCTCTGGTGTCTTCTGCCACGGTTCACCATGCCGTGATCCACACACTGAATACCGTCTCCTCTCTCTTTCTCTAGGCACACTCAACTGCCCTCTGGCTCCATGAAGATCACAGAGGCCCGCGTGACAGACAGCGGCATGTACTTGTGTGTGGCCACCAATATCGCCGGAAACTTCAGCCAGGCTGTCAGACTCAGCGTCCTCGGTAAGGCCTGCAGCTGGTGCCCCAGATATCTTAGGTCTCATCAGCAGACAGAGTGGTTCATTGCATTTACTGTTTGCTGTGCAGGTGCTTGTAAAGTGCACAGAACGATCACACCGAGGACAGACCTCACCGTTTTTATTTTTGGGGTGGGGGAGGGGCGTCAAAATAAGCTTCACTATAGTGAGTGTATTCATTTTAGTAATTCATATACATTTATGGCATTTAGCTGACGCTCTTATCCAGAGCGACTTACAAGGTTAACCATATTACAGGTAGGCCAGTGTAGTGTTAGGAGTCTTACCCAAGGGCTCTTATTGGTGTAGCACAGCATAGTCACCCAGACTGGGATTCGAACCCCAGTCTCCACATGGGGTGGTTGCTCCCTGGCAGGTAGTGGTGTTACCCGCTGAGCTACACCAACCACATAATTCAGTTAATATGAAATCATGTGATTCCCATAAGGTGAGCACAGTGTAGACTTTTCATCCCAGCTGTGAGCCCAGCATCAGAGGTACACAACCCCATTGCTTGAGTAGATACTGATCGAATTTTACTCCAATAGAAGGAAAAGTTAAGTCCACCTTTTACTTGAGTGAAATTACTGAAGTACTCTTAAAGTAGTCGGAAAAGGACTGTAGTGTTCATATCTATATTTCATGAATGCATTTGTCAACACATTGTTGTATTGTTACTATAATGCATTTACAGAACCTAATGGCTCTGAAACAGCGGACTGAATGCACTCATAGGATCATAACCGTGTGAAATATGATGCAAAGCCTGTAGGAACACAATGTTACCTGAACAAAGTAAAAAAAAAAAAAAATTTCATATTAATCCATAAAAAGCTATTTAACCAACATTTATCGCTCAAATGAAGTAAAAGTCATACCACTGTCCACCCCTGCTAATAATGTACACAGTTCATGGGTGGTCTCAGTGCAGTCAGGGATCACCTTTTAATTGGCATAATATTCTGTCAAAACAGCTGATAAGCAGTTCAATCATAAGTTCGTTGCAGAGTCTGAAAAAAGCTGGAAACATAATATACCTGCAAATTACACACAGTCACAGAGATGGATTGGCAGCTACACATCCTTTCAGACCCATAGCATTGACTTGTGTTCTTTTAATTGACAGAAAGACCTGTGGATTGTTTCAGACCAGTGGATTGTTTCAGATCTAAAGCAAGAAGGAAACAAACCTGATGTTTTTCTCTCTCTGAAAGACGAAAGCTTTAAGTGCTGTTTGTGTGATGGGGACAGGTTTGGTGGTCTGACTGGTTTTGTACAGTTGTTGGGGGTCCCAGTTTCTCAGAATCACTTTTGAGTTCTTATTTCCTTTTGACATTAACTACTGGACTGCCTGAACTACTGCTGGTGGTTTGAGGAATCAAACAAAGAAAATGAATTAAGTTATTGTAAATACTAGGTTAATGGTTAATATATATTAGCTTAATATGTTATTAACTTACGTCTTACATAATATGTTTAAGATCAATAAGATCACATTAGATCACAATAGATCACATTAGATTGATAATATCACAATGAGTTTACATTAAAACATTAATTACTCACACACTGGTTACAGTAGCAGTCTGGAACCCAATCATATACAGCATTACAGTTCTTTTTCTCATTGGCATAAATGCAAAAAATATTATCCGCAAATTAAAAGTCCTCATGTCAGCATTCAAAGACTTGCCTGTTTGGTAAGGAGCCATGCATACAGTCTTTACTTACTCACTTGTATTCTAAGCCACTTATCCCTTAGGGTAGCGTGGATGCTCTGGAGCCTATCCTGGTCCTCAAAGACATATACAATCACACATCCCTAGGGGTTTACTATCTCCAGTCCACCTGACTGCATGCCTGTGGGAGGAAACTGAAGCAACTGAGGCCGCTGGTTTAGTGGAAAGCTGACATAGTACTACCTGAGGTGCTTGGACCCCTAGATATAACTTACTATTATTATGCATGCTCTATAAATGTGTTCATTACGCAGAAAGACCTAGCGCTTAGTCGTCGTACATTTCAGCCTTTGTGTACAAGACTAAACCTCCTACAATGACCAAATTATACACTCATCATCATACAAGCCAGCCTTGAAACAGCTGCGATACCATTTCATCAACTGGGGCTTTAAAGGTCAATATAACCATAAGTGCTAACAATGGTGGCATGTACAAACAGCCATGTCTTCACACACGCTAATCTGCTAACCCCTCAGGCATTCGCCTGTCAGCATGCCCTTAGCAGCTGGGCTTAGATCAATGTGTGCAAGCAGCTGTGTGTTTGAGACCCGTCCACTCCGCTGAGAAATCAGATTACACAGCAGCTTTGAGCCCGAGAAACCATGTGTGTAAGATGATGAGGTAACTACACTCAGAGGACTGATTTGTGGGGGGAGAAATCTTCTGAGACAGTCTTAATATCTGGGTTTGTTTTTGATTGTTTGCAAAGTAGCTGTTGAGTAGCAGAAGGTGCTAAAGCTGATATATCCAAGCTTTGGATCCAAACGCAGAGCAGAATGGACAAGCACATGACTAGTCATGTTATACAATGCGCTCCATAAGTAACTGGACAGTGGATCCTGAAGAGCCTGTTATTCTAGCACATTCAATGTGAAACATGTTGACACTTCAGCCATTTAACCATTGGTGAACTGAAATGAAGCTCTTTGGGATGAGATTTTTGCAAGGCTTGAAGAACCAATGAGATGCTTGGGGATAAAAATAAGAGCATTAGCTTTAATAATACACTGACCAAAGACAAACCAAGGTCAAAACCATTAAAGACGGCCAATGAAACATTGGGCGATTCAAAAGAGCAGTCAAACACAGGGTGAAAAGCCAAAACAGGACACCCAAACCAGCAAACACCAGCAAGGGGCAAGTCCAAAAACAAAGCAGGTAAATGCACAGAACAGGTAACATGCTACTCCCAATGCTGAGTAAACAGAGGCGATACTTTGCAAAGACCAGGCAAACAGGTATTTCTATAGAGGTAAAATGAGAAACAGGTGTATAGTTACAGTATAGTATAGTATTTAAGTAAACAGTTAGTATTTAGGTGACTTGAAATGAGGAAGTGGATTCTGATTGGTAGAGAAGGCCTATATGGGAGTCACATGATCCCCTCTGGGATCCTGGGAAATGTAGTTCATGGTGTCAACAGGGTCAGCCAGTGAAATAGGGTAGGGAGTACTGTAAGGCGTGTCAACAGGAAGGTCATATATCGCTTTTAGCAAAGCATCAAACATCAATAGTGCACAACCAGTTCCGAAAAAACTTGCCACTCTAAGCAAAATGCAAAAGAAAGCAGAAACAGTGATTTACAGCAGTTTAAAGATAATGTTCCCCAGCCAGGGATTGTAAGGATTATGGGTATTTCACCCTCTACTATGCATAATAGCAACAACAGCACCACAGCCATGCTAGACGTCCTGCCTGCAGTCCAGAACCGTCTCCCAGTGAATACATGTTCTATTGGACCTGGTGATGTAAGGCTTGGGTGCAGCTGCTCCTCCATGGAAACCCATTCCATGAAGCTCTCTACACACTGTTCCTAAACTAATCTAAAGGCCACATTAGGTTTGGACGTTTGTAGTGATTGACTCTGCAGGAAGTTGGTGACGTCTGGGCACTATGCACCTCAGCATCCGTTGACCCCTCTCTATCGTTTTACATGGCCTACCACTTCGTGGCTTTGAGTTGTTGTCATTTCCTATCAGTTCCACTGTGTGATAATCCCACTGACAGGCGACTGTGGAATATTTAGTAGGGAGGAAATTTCACGACTGGTTGCACAGGTGGCATCCTATCATGGTACCACACTGGAATTCACTGAGCTCCTGAGAGCGATCCCTTCGCTAATGTGTGTAGGAGCAGTCTGCATGTCTAGGTGCTTGGTTTTATACACCTGTGGCCATGAAAGTGCCTGGAACACCGGAATTCAGTGATTCAGATGAGTAAGTGAATACTGGAAATATACAGGGGTTGGACAATGAAACTGAAACACCTGGTTTTAGACCACAATCATTTATTAGTATGGTGTCGGGCCTCCTTTTGTGGCCAATACAGCGTCAGTTCATCTTGGGAATGACATATACTGCGTCCTGCACAGTGGTCAGAGGGATTGTAAGCCATTCTTCTTGCAGGATAGTGGCCAGGTCACTACGTGATGCTGGTGGAGGTTCGTCCTTCTTGGTGGTATGCTGACATTACCCTGGATACCGTGGCTCTTGATCACATCACAAAGACTTGCTGTCTTTGAACCTTCTGAACCTTCTGAACCTTCACACTCTGCTCTTACTGGTGGAATGTGCAATTAATGAAGATTGGCCACCAGGCTGGTCCAATTTAGCCATGAGACCTCCCACACTAAAATGACAGGTGTTTCAGTTTCATTGTCCAACCCCTGTATATGGTGTATATATAGTATGGTGTATATATAGGTCCAAATGGAGACCTCCAGACGTCCCCTCCAAAGAATATGTGCTCTGATTTCTGTCTGTGACACGTTTTCAGTGGCTTATAGTGCTTCAGGCTGTAGGACTACCTGTGTCTAACGACTCTAACAGCCGTGACCGCTTTTCCGCTTGAACCGACAGACAAAATATGGATGAACGCCAAAGGCTCTCCTTTCACAAGGCAGCGGGACTGGAACCGGCTAGCTTGTCTTGAACTTCAATTGGTTGTGATTGGTCAGAAGAGAAGGAGCTGAGCTTTGTGTGAACTGAGCATGGATATTTGATAGCTTTCTCATCATATAGACAACACCAGTTCTGCGTGTGTGTGTGTGTGTGCTTTCGGGGGGGGATGTTCGTGGAGTCCTGCCAGCCGCTGTTGGCAACATTAAGTAAATTGACAGCGTCTCCTGCGTGTTTGTGATTAAAAATAGCTGGAATGTTTTTCATCCACCCTCACCTCAATTACACCTGAGTGGTCTGGATGCGAGATTACAGTGATTCAGTAGGAGAGGAGCTGGGTTGTTTGATGTCAGGCGCTGACGCAGTGAGAAGCCGTTTAGAGAGGTCCTGGCTTGGATCGAAATAAGCTACTTCATAAAGAGCTTTTGATTGGATAATTACGGCAGTGATTAATATGGTTTAGCTGGCAGCAGTTCAAGTCAAACTGATACTGTGAGGAGCTTCTCATTTTCTCAAACGACCATGTCGTATCCCATCATTGTGGAAAAGATGTTATCTGTTCTTCAGAAGGGCCAAATTATTGGTCTCAGTCAAGCAAGGGAAACTACAAGAAGCAAAGGAGACGATGCCCCAGGCGTATTCCAGGACGTCAGTGGCAGGTTCACCGGGCGCAGTCTGTAAAACAGAGGCAGCTCAAAATCCTGACATTAACCCTGCTGACAGTGTTTATACTCAACACTGAAAGAGTGTTTGGGATTTGTTAGAGCAGACACAATCAGTCAATCAGTCACTCAATCAATCAGTCGATCAATCAATCAATCGATCAATTGATTAATCGATCGGTCAATCAGTTAATCAATCAAACAGTCAATCAACCTTTATGTTCACTGGGAAATACGTTGAGGACGACCCTCATTTTCAATGTACCTGAGCATTTACATTTAAGAGATTGCAAAAAAGAAATTTTATGGATTTAAATTGGAATTAATAATTACGTTGAAAAGACCACACAGAGCATACTGACAATAACTCATACAGTGGTTTATATAAATGGTAAAATAATTAAGTAAACTATTAGGGTTTAATTAATAAAAGGGGAAAAATATTAAGGTAATAAAGTCAGTATAATTAGATTAGATTAGATTAGATTCAACGTTATTGTCATTGTGCAGAGTACAGGTACAAAGCCAATGAAATGCAGTTAGCATCCAACCAGAAGTGCAAAATACATTATTATTTACATAAAGTGCAAAACAGAATGACTGACAATTGAGATTTTTGTACATGTGGTGGTATATAAATAAATATATAGAATGTATGTGTACAAAGAATGTGGGATAAGGGGGTGGTATATAGAATAGAATATGATTTACTATACACATATACAGGTATAAATAGTGCAATATGAACAGATTTGCAAATATAAATAGAACTGTACAGGTATGAAATAAAAAAAAAAAGATGTGCAAAATGAGTAGTGCAATAATAATCATATAATAATATATACATAATATAAAATAAATAACATAATATAATATAATATAATATATTATAATAACAAATTCCAAAAATTAAACAAAATTACAAAAACATTAAATAAGAATAATATAAATGCTAAATAAATAAACTGATAAAGCAATAAATTTACTTACAATGAAAAATAGAATTATTTTTGATGTATATTGAATCATGTTTATAAACACAGTCTATACTACAGTATATTAGTTTTGATTTAAACATTTAAAGTATAAAGTGACTGAGTGACACCAGTGAGCTGGTACGGTAGCACTGTGTCTAAAAGCAGATTTACCCACTTCCATAAAAACTCTACCTATATATCCATACCTGACAGGTGATCCAGCCACTAGAGCATGTCTGACAGTTACCATCGTTTATAGTAGTCATCGAAGTGATACATGCTGGCATATGACCGGAGAGTGTATATAAAGACAGTAAGCCATATATAAGTATATAAGCCAGTGTGTTTCCCATTGCGGTAAAGGCCAACCAGCTTTCTCATGCCACCCTCAGTGATGAGTGTTATAAGAGTCTCCAGTAAATGAAGACCCTTATAGAGTGGTTTCACGTCTCAACCGAAAATGAATGCAGCTCTGCATGGACGTAACTGTTGTGACGTAGCGTACGGCTGTTGAACTGATGCCACAGCAAACGCACACTGTAATCAGAGTTGAAGGCGGTTCAACCGTATATTAGGGTGTACGACTACTTATTGGCCAACCAGTGTATTTCTCTAGTGGCTCATGGGATCCAAATGCTTGAAGGCATTTGAGTAAATATTATGGTTACTTAGCACCAGCAAATAAAGGAAGACGTTCAAATGAGGCAAGACAATCTTCTCCGCAAACCAGGCTTCGGAGCTGGATAGCAAACAGCTAGCCCTGGAAGGTTGCAGGCATGCACGGATAATTCCAGGTTCTAACCTAACATGATATAATTCATAGTACATGACTTATGAGTTATCTAGCCCTTCATAAGCTCAGAGCCACTGGGATCATTGAGCAAGGTTGTAGCTTCATGGCCAGAGCTTTTTGAAGGTACAGTGTAGCAGCTTGTTGTTCTGCCGTTGTTCCAGAATGTTCCTTTTTTGTCCTCCTCAGTTCCTCCTAGTATCCTGGCGGGTCCCCGTGTCATGAAGGTTCAAGTGGGGCATTCTATAGACTTCCCCTGCGTAGCTCAGGGGATCCCCACACCCTCCGTGAGCTGGCTGAAAAACGGCACTGCCCTAGAGCCGGACGGCGCCCGGTACAGGCTGTCCACCGATGGAACTCTCACTGTGCGACAGGTGGAGCTGCCCGACGAGGGAGTGTACACCTGTGTGGTCAGCAACGTAGCCGGACGGGACGAGGCCAGCATTCAACTGCAGGTGCAAGGTAAATGACCACAAGTGCAGCGTGACCTCAAATGGGTGATGTTGAGAATGCTAGGGTAAAGACAAGAACACCTTGCAGTCAGGTCCATAAGTATTTGGACATGAGTAGAGTTGTAGATGTTTAGCTCTCTGCCACAACATAATGGAGTGGGTATAGGTGACATATAGCAGCTCAAGTGTCGACTTCCAGCTTTAATTTGAGAGCTTTTAAACTGAAATTGGACGAATGGTATAGGAACTACAACCGTTGTCATGCATAGCCCCCCGCCTCCCAATTTTTAGGGGCTTATAGCTTTTAATAGCATTTAAATGGAATAGTCATTTTTAAAACTTGGCTGCAAATCCTTTCCAGTCAATTACAAGTTTGTGCTGATGCTCTGCCAGGCCTTTACTGCAGCCGTCTTCAGTTCCTGCTTGGCCCTTTTACCCACAGTTTCGTCTTCGGTCAGGAAAATCCATGCTCAATTAAACAGGTCTGGGATGCTTTCACAGTATGCTTCTGGTCAATATCCTTCTGCACTGTAAAGCCCTGATCTGGCCAGCTGTTCTGAAGTGGGTTTTCTTAACCAGGGAAAGAGCTCTTCTGTCATCAACCACAGTTGTATTCTGTGGTCTTCTGGGCCTGTTGGTGTTTCTGGGTTCTCCAGTGCATTCTTTCATTTGTAAGAATAATGCAGTGAGACTACATACGCAGTTTGGCTGTGTAGAAGTGACATTTCTAATGTTGTACCTGTTGTACCCCCTGCCCAGTTCCCCCAGTGGTGGAGGTCTCGGAACCCCCATTCAACAGCCCCCTACAGGAGAGAGTGGCCAACCAGCGCATTGCCTTCCCCTGCCCTGCTAAAGGTGAGTTAGCATCCCCTTTAGGAGCACACAAGGCTGGAAGATGTCAGTGTATACACCAACATGTGCCTTGCTTTTGCTTTCTGCCCGTGCAGGTTTGCCCCAGCCAGTGATTAAGTGGTTTAGGAATGGTCAAGAGCTGACAGGCAATGAACCAGGTGTGTCCATCCTTGAAGATGGCACCCTTCTTATCCTGGCTTCCGTCTCGCCACTGGACAATGGAGAATATACCTGCACGGCTGTCAACGACGCTGGCAGCACAGAGAAGAAGTACCAGCTCAAAGTTAACGGTAGGTCAAAGAGACATGTTGAGAGTGTAGTGTCATGAAGTCAATATGGAGTCATCAAACATAAGGCCTCTTCTCTTCTGACCGTTCACCCCAGTGCCCCCTGACGTGCAAGATGGCGGCCTCCCATCCAATGTCTCAGTTGTCATGAACCAGCCTACCAGTTTGGTGTGCGACGTCAGTGGCACACCGCCACCGGTCATCACCTGGTATAAAGACGGCGTTCCGGTTCGTAACTCTCCACCATCTTTCTATTTCATTCATTCAGTCACATGCAGTACATGAAACATTCCCTCTTCAGCCAAGTAAACGGATCTGTAACGCAACCCTTCTGGCTTTGTCGAACTTTCCAAAGCACACTTCAAAATTGAATCCCATTGCCACCGTTTTCATGCGTCTCAGGAGTCTAACATTAAGTTATATGTAGGGATAAAGGGGAATGAGAACTAATGAGAAATAAACACAGACTCTCTTCTCATACCTAGCTCTGACCGAGTTCACGCTGATGACAGGGTCTGAGCTCCAAGAGAACAGCCATAAAAGCCAACGTCCCTCATAAAGTGGCTGTTATGAGAATCATTTTCAGGACGAAAGTGTTCACTGTATAATATAGAAATGTGCTGCTAGGAAATCTCGAATGGTGCCGGATCAGCAGCAGGCTTTGGACGTGTCGTTTACATTTACATTTAAGGTATTTAGCAGATCCTCTTATCCAGAGCGACTTACAACCGTGCTTAGTGTTCTGATGGATAATATTCCAGCTAGTATTGGAAGGTTAGAGCCTAAAACTCACCACAAGCTCAGACACTGCCCGAACAGGAGGTCAGTGCTGGTATCTAGAGATTAATACACAGACATAGAGCAAGTAAACCATTACCTGGCAACCCCAGCCCAGTGCTCATTCCTATAGAGGAGAAAAGGTCATTATAAGTGCAACACAATACACACAGTTTACACCTCTACTAGAGCTCACTTACTTAAGTGCATTACGAAGAGATGGGTCTTCAGTCTGTGTTTGAAGACTGCGAGAGACTCCGCTGTTCTGACGCTCAGTGGGAGTTCATTCCACCATCTGGGAGCCAGGACAGAGAAGAGTCTGTACGCTTGTCTTCCATGTGTCCTAAGGGGTGGTGGTTCGAGACGAGCTGTGCTTGAAGCATGAAGGGCTCGAGGTACAGCTCGACTCTTCACCATTGCCATAAGGTAGGGAGGCACTGGTCCAATCTTGGCTTTGTAGGCATCACAGTTTTAAATCTGATATGGGCAACGTCAGGAAGCCAATGAAGGGAGCGCAGCAGTGGAGTGACGTGGGTGAACTTTGGAAGATTGAAGATGAGACGGGCTGCAGCGCTTTGGACGTGTCCCTTTTAGATGACTATAACAGCTCAATACTCGCATGAGCTGTGGCTACTTTGTGAATTGTATGTTACTAGACTGTCCATACAATGTCCAGCACCAGTAGTGAATGATCAGCTGTTTAATGATAGGAAGTTTAGGGTAATAGACTTGTTATGACTGACACCAGGACATGGTGTTTCCCAGTTGGAATACATTGATGCCATTTAGCTGACGCTCTTATCCAGATTGACTATTCATATCATAGATAGGCCAAAGTAGTGTTAGGAGCCTTGCCCAAGGACTCTTATGAGTGTGGCATAGCATTTGTTACCTAGACCAGGAATCGAACCCTCATCCCTCAGGGAATGGTAGCTTTCTGGCGGGTTGTGGTGTTATCTGCTGAACCACACAGAATAGCACCAAATCACACAATAAGGGCGTAACCGATGATGTAGCAAGCCTTAAGTCACATGATTCCGTTCTGCCTGATCTGCTCGGCATACAGTACATACACCACAGTAAACTATTAAACTATTGTTATTCTCATTACATTATTTTGACCTCCACCCTATGCTCTGCACAAGTGAACAGCCTGTATAACGCAGTGGTGAGTCAGTTAGCACAGTTGGCTTATGCTCTTAGAATTGTCTAGCATGCTGTGTTTTACACCAGGGGGTGGCATCAGGGTGGCATTTCTGCCCTCATTAGATGGGCCATTGCTTAACCTTTAAACTTCAAACAGCATGGCCATTAAAAGATGGCAAATAGCTGTAAAGATAATTACCACGTTCAATTTCTTCCTCTTCATTATTAATGCAGCCTGTAATCATGGTAGCCCACATGTCTACTTTCATATATGTACATGACATTGGTGAAGCATTTGATAGGAAACCCAGCTAATGAGCAGAACCTAACCCTTTAGCTGAATGATGTGGGCCGCCACTTTAGAAATCATCAGTCTACAGTGTCCTAAACCATGTTGTCGGGTCTGGGTCAGCTAAATTAAGACCTGGATGCTGAGCGTAGTCTTAGGGGATGTATTTAGAGAACAAACATCTTTGGGTGACCATTGGCTTCTGCTGTTGGCTTTTGCTTCCTGTTGTTAGCAATGTTACCCTTGTAGCTCCACTGCTAAACTCAGGAAGCAAATCTGGGCAACAGGCCTAGGCTTGAACAGTTGTGTAAATCTTAGTCTTTCTTTACTACATACTTTAGTGTACTGAATAGTTTAGCAATAATAAATAATAAGCAGCTACTTTAGGATTAAAATATTAAATTTATAGTCTCCCAGTGTTTAAACAATCCTTCAGCAATATTTGTTGGCGTGAGGCCAGCAACACACAGCCAATGAGAATCATGTATTGCGTTCATAATAAGCCCAACCCGACACAGTGTTTGCATTAACAAGAACTCCTTCCGAATTCTCAGAATTCCAAGCAAACTCCACACAGTGTAGCCACCACAGATGCTTTTCATCCCATGCCCAAACATTTGCTGCATCACTGAACACAGGGGATACAGATGCAGCACTAATACGTCTGTGTGCATGCATAACCTCACAGCTATCCAAGACTGAGTTGTACTGTGTTTCGATCAGGTGGTCGCCAGCAGTAATGTGCAGATCCTGCAGCGAGGAAAGACTCTGCGACTGTATAAGGCTGCCGTTGCTGACGCAGGCCACTACAGCTGCAAGGCTATCAACATAGCAGGAAGCACTGAGAAGGACTTTTATCTGGATGTCCTGGGTGAGTGTACTGAGAGATAGAGATCTGTAATGCAGTGTAACAGCCTGAGATTATAAGCCCATTGAACTGCTATAACACTGCTGCCCATCCATCGTTTTGTTTGTAACCTGCTCTCTTTGCTAGTTCCTCCTACTATCATTGGAAGCGGCGGGTCACGTGACCTCTCTGCTATTCTCAATCAGGAGATCAGCTTGGAGTGCAAGGTCAAAGGCGTGCCTTTTCCCACAGTTCAGTGGTACAAAGACAGGAAGTGAGTCGACTCCATCCAAAAAGCGCTGTTGTTGTCGCATCCAGGCCAAGAGCCATCATTCTGAAACTGAAACTGCTCACACACTCTCACACTGCTCTCATTTGGTTCCAGGCCGGTGTTTTTGGGAGACCCAAACTTTGAAGTGTTGGATCAAGGCCAGGTGTTAAAAATAAAGAGCGCCCGTCTTGGAGACCAGGCCCGCTACCAGTGCAGTGTGACTAACTCCGCTGGGAAGCAGGCCAGAGACTTCAACCTCAGTATCTATGGTGGGTGTTTAAAACTCACATAAGCACTTAATACTGTACTTGAGCTGTACTTTACCCCAAAACACTAACAAGGATAACGCTGAACTGGAGTGGGTCGTCTAGGTAGATACAAGCTACGATGTCCTACAAAGTCCTAGATGTGTTACTGGCTGTGAATATGACTCCCAGTTTAGTCTATGTGGTTCAGTTAGTATAAATGGAACACAGCAGGTCTATCACAGGGCATAGTGATGGAAACCTATTTGGGTCCTAGTAGAAGTCCACTGCTCTAGAGGGGCTTAGTTAACATGATTTCCTTTGCCTAATATTAATTGTTCCCAGTTCTTCAACTAATGCACACATTCAGGTTTGTTTTTACGTGTTCCAATATATATGGAAAGATGTGGGGGAAATGTATCGTCGCTGTCAAAAGAAAAACATGCATCTCCATTTTTGTTGATTTTCACTTTTATGTCTCATTTGATCCCATGAGCTGCTGTTTACAGTGTGTAGAAATTTCATGAAGAATGGACCAACAAAAACAGCCCAAAACTGCTTGGAAAGACGTCTGGTTCCATTGACTTCCATTCAAATTAAATGAGGTTTTTGGCCTCTCCTGTAAAGTTGCAGTTTTGGAGATACCTGTTTTTCTTTGGACAGCGATGATCTATATAAAGATATAAACATGTTGTGAGAGGAAGCTGCACTTCACTGCACTGTACATGACTCTACATAGGAGCTTGTGGGCCTCGAGATCTTGCTCGCATTACATTGACTGGCTTCCACTGGTTTTCCAGTTACTCAGACCCATGTCAAATCCCTGCATACTCCCTTATCAGCCATCACAGCTCTGTGTAATTCTGATTCTGACTTCTCTTTGGTTCTGCTCGTAGTTCCACCCAGCATAAAGGGAGGGAATGTGACCGCTGAGGTGACAGGTCTTCTGGACAACTTGGTTACTCTGGAGTGTGAGGCTCGTGGCGTGCCCCTCCCTGCCATCACTTGGTATAAGAACGGTGAGGCGATACTGTCTAGCAGACAGGCCCAGTATGTGGAGCGCGGTCAGTACCTGAAGATCCCCCGGGTGCAGGTGTCGGATGCTGGCCAGTACACCTGCAAGGTGACTAGTGTGGCTGGTACAGCTGAGAAGGCTTATGAGCTGGATGTCTATGGTGAGCTCTTTCTTCTCTTTGAAGTTTGTCTCTTATTATTTGATCCACATTTCTATCTGTCTCTCTGTCACTCTACCACTTGCATGCATTCCTTCTTTGTGATCACAGTGGAGCTGCTCCGAAAGCTGTTCCAGTGTGGTACCCTATAGTACTGCAGTATAATGTGGTTCCCCCTCATTTAAACTAGTTCACTGCAAATCAGGTATGAGAATGTTAACTGGCACTGAAATGTGGAATCACGAGTCATTTTAATGGAGTTACATAATACCTAACGTAGGAGAAGACCCCGTCCAAACTCAATCACTCCATCTACAGGGGTTGGACAATGAAACTGAAACACCTGTCATTTTAGTGTGGGAAGTCTCATGGCTAAATTGGACCAGTCTGGTGGCCAATCTTCATTAATTGCACATTGCACCAGTAAGAGCAGAGTGTGAAGGTTCAGTTAGCAGGTAAGAGCACAGTTCTGCTCAAAATACTGCAATGCACACAGCATTATGGGTGACATACCAGAGTTCAAAAGAGGACAAACTGTTGGAGCACGTCTTGCTGGCGCATCTGTGACCAAGACAGCAAGTCTTTGTGATGTATCAAGAACCACGGTATCCAGGGTAATGTCAGCATACCACCAAGAAGGACGAACCTCCACCAGCATCACGTAGTGACCTGTCCACTATCCTGCAAGAAGAATGGCTTAAACTCCCTCTGGCCACTGTGCAGGACGCAGTGTATGTCATTCCCAAGACCAACTGACGCTGTATTGGCCACAAAAGGAGGCCCTACACCATACTAATAAATGATTGTGGTCTAAAACCAGGTGTTTCAGTTTCATTGTCCAACCCTTGTATCTCCCACCATCACACCCCAACACCACCCCTAGCTCTTCCTCCTCCTCCAACTCAGATTTGATCTTTGCTCAGCTAGGAGTAAGGGGTCCAGCTTCAAGTCCCACCCAATGAAGCCACCCTGAACTCCAGCCCAAGTTTCCCAGAGTTCCCCCTCCATGCCTCAGCTCACAATGATCATGGTCCACACCTTGCAAAACAGTGTTTAGTGTATTCTTTGTGGAAGCTTGTGAGTGGTGCTATATTCCAAAGGCTTGCTTTTTTCTCTTCCAGTTCCCCCCTCCATCACCGGAGATACGGACGGCCCTGTGGAGAAAAAGGTTGTTGTCAGTAAACCTCTGACTCTGGAGTGTGAGGCAGGAGGTCACCCTCCACCCTCACTCACCTGGCTGAAGGATGGCTCCCCCGTGAAAGCAGGAGATAACCTACAAGTTCTGGAGCAGGGGCGCAAGATCCAGATCCTGAATGCCGTGCCCTCGGACGCGGGCCGGTATGTCTGTGTAGCTACGAGCGCTGCAGGGGAGATGGAGGTCAAGTACGACGTCAACGTTTTAGGTAAACCTGATTCAAGTGTGAGTGGATGAGTTACCACAGTTGGGTTGAGTATCATAAACCAGTTCTTTTGTGAGATTAGGTAGCCATTCATTTCAGAGCACATTAGTAGATATGCTTATCATCAAGAAAAGCTGCCCCCTGAAGGAGGTGTGGGGTTGCAGGGTAATTGAGAAGGAAGGTAAAGCTTACCAGGAACAATAAATGATGATACATTCTGGCTGATATGATCCATATTTATTGAGCTACACATACAGAAGTAGTGTCTCTCAGTATAGCGTTGGGTTGCCGTGTTTGCTAACACAACATGCCAGACATCTCGGCATGGGTTCCTAATGGTGTCCTGTGATAATCCATCCCATGCAGCTTGAATATTCTCACACAGTTTCTGCAGGGGGTGCGGTAGGGATGGAGGTGGAGAGACACCAAGCCTGCTGGTCGTGTGCCATGTGACCATTTATCTTGCCGCTGACCACGGCGCCTCCACACGGATTTGTTGGCCGTCTCCACCAGAACAAAAGTTGGACTCATTGCTGAAGATGACCCGCTGCCATTCTGAGTCACTCCATGACAGTCTGGCATGAGCCTATTGCAGTCTTTAGCAATGTTGACGTGGTGTTAAGGACAGTCGTCGTAATGGTCAGTGTGCATATAGTTCTGCATGGTGCAGCCGTCTACCAATGGTGCTGCCACTAACAGGATGACTCATGGAGGGCATCACTGCTCGCCGAATGTTCGTAATGGCTGTTGGGTCAGTCTGGTACAGCGATATGGCCCATCCTGCATCTTTGCCCAAACTTGAATCATTCTCATGTCTCATGATGTCATACCCATGAAGTCTCATTCCTGTCTGTTGACTCCTTCTGGCTGCAACTATTTATGCAACTACTTTTTTTATGTTAATTGATCAGATAAGAAAACAGAAAGGCCAGGCTGTCAAGGGTGAACCGTTCTCTGAAACATTCCTTGAGGAAACAAAAGTGGAAGCCTTCCAGACTTTTCTTCATGGACCTAATTAGTCAGTGTCACTGTTATAAATTATACGAGCCTTGCGTCCTCAATTCAACCCACTTTATCTTCATCAGGCTCATTTCTTTGACATGCTTTATGGCTCCTCCTGCAGGACCGTCACTACAAGCCTGGCTTCTGTCATATGCTCGCTGACTCCCAACAAACTGTTAGCGCTTTGGCAGTAGGTGCTTTCGACCTTTTCGTTTTCCATTTGAATCAGAGCATAACTCTGGTGTCCTGCTTTCCCGCTTGTACGTGAGCCAGAGAAAATGTTGTCCGCACCCCGTGCATTGATCATCTAAGCGTCTAGATACCGCATCGCTCCTAACACATCTGCTCCGCAGGCCTCGGACCATCAGTCAGTGTGTAGTGTTAGTGGAATGTGATTGCAGGAAATCGAATGCAAAGGGTGGTTTATGAGGTACTGAACTGATTCAAAACAAATTAGGAAAATGTAGACAGAGAGGGATAAACACTGAAAGACTGATAGAACCCCACCATATGCCATTGAATGAGCCCCTGGCATGCGTTAACACTGTGACATTGTTTGTAGTTTGAACTAAATGAAAGGAAACTGTTCATTCAAAGACAAATACTGTGTGCACGCAGTTTAAAGCTGATGGGAGGGGTAACAACTGCATGATGCTCAGTAAGGCCCAGCACCAAAGCTGGAGATGTATGACCAATTAATTGTACAAAAATTCAGAAATAAAGCTATATATATATATATATATAAGTGTGTATATATAAAGTTCATTTTTCAATTCTTGCTGTTTAGATACAACCCACTTTCCCAAAATGGTCAACAATGTGCAAATCATTTGAACCATATACACTATATAGCCCAAAGTATACACTCATCCATCCAAATCATTGAATTCAGGTGTTCCAGTCATTTCCATGGCCACAGGTGTATAAAACCAAGCACATAGACATGCACACTGCTTCTACACACATTAGTAAAAGGATGGGTCACTCTCAGGAGCTCAGTGAATTCCAGTGTGGCATCATGATAGGATGCCACCTGTGCTACCAGTTCAGTCATGAAATTTCCTCACTTCTGAATATATCACAGACAACTGTCAATGGGATGCTGAGGCACATCGCCAGTGTTCTGCAGGGTCAATCGCTACAGACCTCCAAATTTCATGTGGCCTTCAGATTAGCTCAAGAACAGGTCGTAGAGAGCTTCATGAAATGGGGTTCGATGGCCAAGCAGCTGCATTAAAGCCTTACATCACCAAGTGCAATACAGTGTCGAAAGCAGTGGTGTAAAGCACTGCCACTGGACTCTAGAGCCGTGGAGACACTTTCTTTGGAGTGATGAATCACTCTTCTCCGCCTCGCAATCTGATGGACAAGTCTGGGTTTGGCGGTTGCCAGGAGAATGGTACTTGTCTGAATGCATTGTGATGAGTGTAAAGTTTGATGGAGGGTGGATTATTGGCTGTGGTTGTTGTTCAGGAGTTGGGCCCGGACCCTTAGTTCCAGTGAAAGGACCTCGTAATGTTTCAGGTGTGGAGGAACTTGCCTGGCCTGCACAGTCCTGACCTCAACCTGATAGAACACCTTTGGGATGAATTAGAGCAGAGACTGTGAGCCAGGCCTTCTAATCAAACATCAGTGTCTGACCTTGCTTCAGATGTGCCTCTGGAAGAATGATGAAAATTCTAAAACCTTGGGGAAAGCCTTCCCAGAGGAGTTGAAAGTGTTATAGCTGCAAAAGGTGGCTCGACATCTTATTAAACCCTATGGGTTAAGAATGGGCTGTCACTCAGGTTCATATGTGTGTAAAGGCAGACGAGTGAATACTATGGGCTATATAGTTTATATATTTGAGAGTAAAAGAGAACATATCAAATGATGAAACTGGAAAAATATAAGCCTACTTTGAATTTGATGCCAGTAACACATTTCAAAACAGTTGGGACGGGGGCAACCAAAGACTGGTAAAGTAGTTTAATAGTAAAAGCCACATGGTAATACACAGCTATAGTAATTAGAGCTGTGGCAGCAGGTCAGTAACATGATTGGATATTAAAAGAGCATCCCGGAGAGGAAGGCGGAGTCTTTCAGAAGTAAAGATGGGCAGGGCTTCACCAGTCTGTAAAAGACTGTGTGGGTAAATAGTGCAACAATTCAAGAACAACGTTTCTCAATGTGAACTAGCAACAAACTTAGAGGTTATAATCATCTACACTACATGACATCATTAAACGATTCTGAGAGAGCTGGAGAAATGGATGTAAGGGGTAAGACATTAAACCAGTATTGGAGTTGGCTTCCCAGAACTCTTGACTTTGAACACAGTTTGTTGCTACACAGTTCCATACCCAGCATCTGTGTTGGTATGGGGGACCATTAGTGTACATGGAACGGGAGATTTGCACACCTGTAAGGGCACTGTTAATACTAAAGGATGTATATGGGATTACAACAGTAACAAATGCAGCCTCTAGATGACGTCTTTTTCCGTGAAGGTTCTAGCCTCTTTCAGCAACACAATGCCAGACCACGCTCTGTACATTCCTACAGTCGCATGGCCCTGTAGGAAAAGGTCAGTGTGTTAAACTACCTGCGGTCGAGACCGGTCACCCACTGAAACACTGCCAAATGAAAACTACGATACAGGAGAGCCTCAACTGTTGCTGAAATCCTATATCCAACTACAGCAGCTGGTCTTCTCAGTTCCCAAACTCTTCCAGAGTGCTGTTACAAGAAGAGGTGATGTAGCGCAGTAGTAAAACTGAACACGTCTAAAATGTGTTTCTCAGTTTCAACATTGGACATAAAGCTTTGTGTTTTTTTATTTACATTTTGTCCCGGTTTCTTTGGAAACAGGGTTTTTTTTACTTGCTGGAAGACTGAAGACGTAAAGTAGGGTGGACAGAATTAAAGTTTAGGAGAATTAAATACTGGTGTGTTTTAGGGGGGATAAAAACACTCTTATACTGCATTTAATTACAGATAGTACTGTGTTTATCATATCTCATAGAATATGTCTGAAAGCTGGGGGGTTTTCTATGCCAGTGATGGAGAAACCCCGGCTATTGTCGCTTTGATTCACAGTACTGAGTGAATGAGGCCTAGGATGATGTGTACTGATTCCTTCATATGTTTTGTGTGTCTGTGTTTAGTGCCACCCACTGTAGATGGTGCAGACCAGACCACGGATGCCACTGTCGTCATCAACAGTCTTCTAGAACTGGAGTGTCATGCCACGGGGACACCTACACCCACTATTACGTGAGGAGCTTTTGCATGCACCCACATATATGCACCTTATTATGTGTCTGAGATTTGTTTTTTTTAGCTTTGTTTCACACATGCTAGCCTTTTTTACTGAACACAGCAGCCAGCTAACACTATTCTACTTCCCCTTTCTCACCCTGGGTTTAGCTTATATGATGGTGAGATGGCTTTTGAATGATATTGGTATGGGTTTGTAGAGTAATGGGAATCTTGGGATTACATTTCCCTGGAAGTGAAGTGATCCCATCGTGGTTTGAAAGAAGCAGTTGTTTGTAATGGGATGTTTTGCTTAGTGGCCTGTCCGTGACTTGGAGCATAATCATAGTTTTGCATGCTAAAACTTGGAATTACACAGTTTGGACTGTTTGTTTGTGAGCTCGTTATGATGTTTGTACATCGCTGGACTCAAATTGGCATGATTGTAGAAGTGCACATACTGCTGCAGGCCTTATAACAATACTGGACCTACAAGTGTGGAGCGTAGGGTTTGAGGGGTGCTGTGTACTGACCCCTGGATACAACTGCACTTGTGTTATTTACCAAAACTTGCATGCATGTTAACTAATGTACTACCTTATGTTAACTAATGCTCTACCTTATGTTAACTAATGCTCTACCTTATGTTAACTAATGTACTACCTTATGTTAACTAATGTACTACCTTATGTTAACTAATGTACTACCTTATGTTAACTAATGCTTTACTTCATGTTAACTAATGTTTTACTTAATGTTAACTAATGCTCTACCTTATGTTAACTAATGCACTACCTTATGTTAACTAATGCTCTACCTTATGTTTACTAATGTACTACTTCATGTTAACCAATGCTTTACTACATGTTAACTAATGCTTTACTACATGTTAACTAATGCTTTACTACATGTTAACTAATGCTTTAACTAATGCTTTTCTATTTAATGTAAAGTGTTACTGGAACATATCTGAAACGTCCTTTAGCATTGTGTTAGCCTGCTTTTCTGGCTCTGAAACTCCGGTTTGCTTGTTCATTCTGACTCCAGCTTCTTGCGCATGAATAAACAATGCTGGATTACAGGGCAAAGCCAGTTTCCCTCAGAGGGAGCAGCATACGGGCCATTCTTCTTTAACTCTGTTTTTCTAATTCCCTCTTTCTGTCTCTGTCTTACTCTGTAGGTGGCTGAAGGATGGAAAACCAGTGAGGCAAGGGGAGGGGGTGAGGATAACAGCTAATGGCCGTCGATTGGTCATCTCACGTGCTCAGGTCTCTGACACAGCACTGTTCCAGTGTGTCGCTACGAATGAAGCAGGAGAACAGGAGCGAGACTTTAAAGTAGCAGTGCATGGTAAAACAAGCACTCATTTCTCCCTGAAATCTGTTTAGTGTTGTGTATCCGCTTCTTAACCTGTTGTTGATTTTGCTTAACTGCTTTCAAGTGGAAGATTGGAGGTAACTATGGTTTCCAGCTGTATTTTTTTTAGCTATATTTATATTATTACTCTTTAACTGAGAGCAAATAAAGAACCTCAGATGGTGTTTTTCCATATAAGTCCATGTCTCTCTGTCTCTCTCTCTCTCTGTCTCACTCTGTCTCTGTCTCTCTCTCTCCAAGTCCCTCCATCAATCCGATCTACTGGCCCTGCTGAGCGCTCAGTGATCCTTCACAATCCCATGAGTCTTCAGTGTGTGGCCAGTGGGGTTCCAGTTCCCAGCATCACCTGGCTCAAAGATGGGCGCCCTGTGGACACCACACAGGGCTTAGTTAAGGTCAGTCAGATCCTCCTGGCGCCTGAGATTGCATCAATGACTGTGCTTCTTTCAGCAACCCTATTAAATGTACTTCCCTGGTCGTCTTATGTTTGGTGAGCAGCTTGATGATCATTGATTCCAGAAGGGATTTTAACCAATCTCTGAGATACATACTTATAATGGCATACAGACTCTACCAACCAGCAGAATCTTGAGTGGGACAGCAACATGTGTATTGCACCTGTGTTGCACAAATGGCTGCTCGCCGCATAAGTGTAGAAGGCGACAGTGAATAGCCAGCTATTCAGATGCCCTCAGCAGGTTAGCCTTAGCGTGCTAAACGGGGAGCAATGAAATCTCTGCAATGCAAAGGTCTTTTTTCCCAGCTATGAGCTACAGTAGTGGTGCAATGCCTTTCTATTATTTGTTGTATGCTATGTATTCTTTAGCATGCTAACTAACCAGCTAGCTGGATAAAGTGATGAAGGTGTATCTGCAGGGATGCATTAAGGAGATTAGTGATTAGAGATTATAACCTTAAGCCCAGCAAACATAAACATTAAACATTTAAAGCAGTTTGCTGCTATGGCTCATACAGAGCTTCATTACTTTGGGTTTGAATAGGGAAATGTGTCAGATCGCACTGATTTCTGAACAGGTTCTGTTACTGAAGTTGGCACTTGTGAGGGGAAATGATGAGCGCTAGGAAACGAGGGCTTGTTAATATCAGTATTGTAATGGTCAGTCTGTCCGATCCATCTCTGGATCTTTACACACTAAGCGTGAGCTACATCACATTGTGCTTTATGCATTTGGAATCTTTTGGAAATTCAAATGCACAATCATTGTGTTTCTCCCGAACTAGGACAAGTCTCTTACTGCATCATGTAGATGACAAATGAAAATGAAGGCCGATTCTGCTTTAGTTTGTGATAACCTTCACCTTTACCTGTCTCTCTCGTTCTCTCCGTTATACAGCTGGAGTCTGCAGGCAGAGTTCTGCATATCAAAGAGGCCAGACTGGAGGACGCCGGCAAATACACTTGTGTGGCCACTAACGCTGCAGGAGAGGCTCAGCAGCACATACGTCTCAGTGTGCATGGTATGAGATGCTGTATGGAGCATGCATATTTTTGCTTTTATGAAACATTGATATGAAAAAGGTACAGTAATGGGAATGACAGCAAAGTCTAGGCACTACCGGTGTAACCAGTGCACTGGAACATTATTATATTGTACAGGAATAGACTGTGTTCGTCTTACAGAATAGCCATTTAGATACATAGGATATTAGCATTCACCCACAAGTACACTTGAGGTCATAGGCTTTACTCCTTTTGCCTTCCAGCTCTAGCCCCATTCGCAGGCTATGCTGCTGTATGGATACAGCCATAAGTTTTCTTCATTCAAATTCAGCTCAAAATATTTCATTGTAGAACCCATCATCATAAATCTCATCTCTGTCATCACTCAAACCTTTAAGGTCGGTATTAGTGCATGAACACTGTCAGATTATTATTTATGCTGAACCTGCTCTTCATAGCAAGCATGACATTTACATTTACATTTAAGGTATTTAGCAGGCGCTTTTATCCAGAGCGACTTACAACCGTGCTTAGTGTTCTGTTGGATAATATTCCAGCTAGTAGGAAGTTTAGAGCCTAAAACCCACCACAAGCTCAGACACTGCCCGAACAGGGGGCCAGTGCTGGTACCTAGAGAAAGGTCATTATAAGTGCAACACAATATACATTGACAAAGGTCATTATAAGTGCAATACAAAAAGGTTATTAAATTGCCACACGATACACACAATTTACACGTCTACTAGAGCTCACTCACTTAAGTGCATTACGAAGAGATGGGTCTTCAGTCTGCGTTTGAAGACTGCGAGAGACTCCGCTGTTCTGACGCCCAGTGGGAGTTCATTCCACCATCTGGGAGCCGGGACAGAGAAGAGTCTGGACGCTTGTCTTCCATGTGTCCTCAGGGGTGGTGGTTCGAGACGAGCTGTACTTGAAGCGCGAAGGGCTCGAGGTACAGCTCGACTCTTCACCATTGCCATAAGGTAGAGAGGCGCTGGTCCATTTTTGGCTTTGTAGGCATCAGAGTTTTAAATCTGATGCGGGCAACAACAGGAAGCCAATGAAGGAAGAGCAGCAGTGGAGTGACGTGGGTGAACTTTGGAAGGTTGAAGATGAGACGAGCTGCAGCGTTCTGGACAAGTTGCAAGGGCCTGATGGCCCGCAGAGGAAGACCAGCCAGGAGCGAGTTGCAGTAGTCCAGCCTTGAAATGACCAGAGACTGGACAAGCAGCTGGGTGGCTGGGTGACACTTTGATAGACGCAAGGCTCATAATATAAAACAAGTAAACACAAGTAAAACATTAATAAATAGCTTCACCACGGTAACATAACATTTAGCAGATTTACCTTTCTTACTTAGCTGAAAAGTAGCACTGGAAAACCTTCACTGCACATGGTTTCCTGATGGTTTCCATGGTTCCACAGAGCCTCCCAGCATCCAGCTGGCTGGAGAGACCGTCAATCAAACCATCCTGGCCGGCTTCCAAATCCAGTTACAGTGTAAAGCGTCAGGACGTCCTGTCCCAGGTAAATACCCTTGATTCACTCGGCCTGGATATTACTGCTGGTTGGCACTTTAGCTTCACAGCGATGCTGAGGTTTTTCTGCTGGTTGCAGCCATCACCTGGTATAAGAATGGTCGACCCCTGACCAGCGCAGCAGGGGTGAGCATTCTAAACCGAGGACAGGTGCTGGAGATTGACCGTGCGCAGGTATCGGATGCTGGACTCTACAAGTGTGTGGCCGTCAGCGTGGCCGGCAAAGCCGAACTCACACACAGCCTGCAGGTGTACGGTGAGTTTCAGCATGTCTGCGAGCATGTATATGGAGTTATATAGCATTGCATGTCACAGTTATTGAAAGCAGTAATATAAGCATGATGTCGCTTAATATTAATTGGTTGCCGTAATAAAATAATATCATATTTGTGCTTGAAAGCGACAGATGAGATATGGTATCATGGTATTAAATGGTTATTAAAACATCATGTACTTTACAAATATGTATGTAATGAAATCCATAGTTGCTTAAATGTATTTAAATGGTATAGCAAGGGCTCCTGAGGGGCATAGCTGTCTGAGCACTGACCATTTCGATCCCTGATGATGCCACGTTGGCCAGAACACCAAGACAGCATAATAGGTTTGGCTGTCTGGGTGGATAGGATGAGCCTTCGTCTCTCCCATCACTCAGTGTAGTGCTCTAGTCTCTATTAGCTGATGCTACTGAACAACTTTGTATCATCATGAGATACGAGAGATAATGTGTGAAATGGACTAAATTGGGTAGATGATTAGGTAGACATTAATACATATATATATATATATATATATATATATATATATATATATTATATATATATATATACATATATATTATATAGCATAACATTATATATTGTTATGTATCTATATGTACAGTAGTATGTATACAGTATGTATAGTTTCTTGTACAGTACTACAGTACTTCCTTGTGTGTGTCAATATCCTTGGCCAGTAGACATGATTCTGATTCTGAAATTGTACCAGAACGTAGCTAAATGCCTCTAATGCTTACTGTTCCTACTAATATATTATGCTCTACACCTATTCAATCTCTCTCTCTCCCTCTCAGTCCCTCCTTCCATCTCCAGTAAAGGTGGGATGGTGACAGTGGTGGTGAATGACCCAGCCAGACTGGAGTGTGAGGCATCAGGTTTGCCTGTGCCAAGTCTCACCTGGCTCAAGGAGGGCAGTCCCGTCTCCAGCTCCTCCAACGGCATCCAGGTATCTTCATCCAAAAACCACATCCTTCTCCATTTAGTGCTTTGCCTACTGTAGTGCACCCTGCTAATCCCAGTAATGGCAATCAGGAACTGGGGGACCTGGGGAACATTCTTGACTATACATTGACCACCATTCACTTTATTAGATACACATACCTATTCTTAACTGTCTACCTCAACTGTCTGTCTGTAATGATTGACAGATATAACCCAATGCAAAGGATAGTGTCACGCCTGCTGGTTCTCTTTTCACACCTGTTGTTAATCTAGTCTGTTTGTACAAATACTCCTCTCTCACACTGTGCATTGGGAAGTATTGCTGCTCTGTGCTTACTGAGCGTGTCTCTCTGTGATTGCTCTTGTTTGCTACTCTGGTTTTGACTTTATTCTGATTTGCTAATTTGACGTCCGCTTGTTTCTTCACTCTGACTGTGCCTTGCCCCTCTGTTATGTCTGCCTTGCTCTTGTTGCTGCTGTGTTTGACTACAAATCTGCTAAATAAGACTCGCCTTGATTTTGGCTCAGCGCTCGTCACAATCTGTTTGTCCATCAACACAAAGTAAAGCCAGATTTATTGTGAGAACAGGCGCTTAGGCTCAACAGCAAAATCAATGCACACAAAGCTGAAGGGGCAAAGACAGAGGCGAAAACCAGAAGACAAGCCAGGATCAAAACCAAATGAGAGAGAAGAAGAAGAACCAAGTCAGAGAGAAAACCAGAGACCAAAACCAAACTGGAAAACAGATGTATGGCTGAATGGCAAACAGAGAAAGACATAAGACAATGTTCAGTAGGCTGCAGAGTGCTAATACCTCACAACGTGTGAATGAAATAAAGGAATATATATACAAGCTGGTGAAATACGAACAGATGCTGCTGAACTAAACAGTTCGTGGTTGGTGTTTAGCGGACATGTGATGGTGATGCCATGAGGTGTTGGATTGTGGGGATTGTATTCAGGAGAGTCGCAAGTAGAAGGAGAACTGGAAACATGACACTGTCCTTCCACTGTGAGAAGGCAACTCAGGGGCACGGATAAGGATATGAAGCTGTCAGGAGGCCCTTCCTGAAAAAAAGGAAGTAAACAAGAAGCACAATGGACTGACCAGCTCGGAGTGATCACCATCACTTAATGGGCTTACTTCCACTGTGATAAGCGGAAAACGCAAACCGACTTCTAACACTGAACACGGAACACTGAACACGGAACTATATAATGCGTTTTGGCATATTTACGAGCATGCATACCAAACCATTCAGTACCAGTCACAGTTTTGAAAGCAGTAATATAAGCATGATGTCACTTAGCATGAACTGTTTACCACCCATAGCTGATCGAAACCAGCAGAGGAATTCTCTACTGCAGTAATACCATCATATCTGATCATCATCAGGGCAATAAAACAGAGTTCTTCTGTTATGTATCATTTTCTTATTAAATAGTCGCTGTGTTTCATTAGAGCCATAAAACGTCACTTACATTACAAATGGGAGAAAAGAGCAGCACTGATTCCATGACGTATGTCTGTAATGAATTAAATTCTGAAAATGAAAGATTAGTATATTGTACATAATGGACGTTTTGTGTGTGTGCAGGTACTGGCTGGGGGCAGGGTGCTATCCTTCAGTAGTGCCCAGGTCAGTGATACAGGCCGCTACACCTGCGTGGCAGTGAATGCTGGTGGAGAGCAGCAGAGAGAGTATGACCTGCGTGTCTATGGTAAGATCCTTTTGTCTAACACTCACACATGGGGCACTTTCCTGATTGGTTTAAGACCACATGCACATGGGACTCTTAGAGTATCTCTAAAGATGCCTTATTCATCAAAGATGAATTGTTCATTAAGGAAGTAAATTATGATTACGTTCCATCCACTGAGACTAGTGAACACACACACACTAGGGGAAGTGAACTCCTGCCCGGAGCCGTGTCACCCCTATCCATAATGCTCAGGGACCAGTTGGGGGTTTGGTGCCTTGCTCAAGAGTGCTACAGTCTTGTCCTGACGTTTAAGAAGATCAATCCGCTAACCATCGAGCCAGAAGGCTGGTTCCCTAACCTCTAGCCCAAGACTGCACTCACAACTACCCCATGACTGCACCCACAACTGCACCCGCAACTGCCCCGCAACTGCAGCCACAACTGCGCCCGCAACTGCCCCCCAACTGCAGACACAACTGCATCCACAACTGCAGACACAACTGTCCCCACAACTGCGCCCGCAACTGCCCCCACAACTGCACCCGCAACTGCCCCACAACTGCAGACACAACTGTCCCCACAACTGCGCCCGCAACTGCCCCCACAACTGCACCCGCAACTGCCCCACAACTGCAGACACAACTGTCCCCACAACTGCAGACACAACTGTCCCCACAACTGCGCCCGCACCTGCCCCCACAACTGCACCCGCAACTGCCCCACAACTGCAGACACAACTGTCCCCAAAACTGTGCCCGCAACTGCCCCCACAACTGCACCTGCAACTGCCCCCACAACTGCAGCCACAACTGTACCTGCAACTGCACCCGCAACTGCCCCCACAACCCCAGCCACAAGTGCGCCTGCAACTGCCCCTACAACTGCAGCCACAACTGTACCCGCAACTGCCCCCACAACCGTAGCCACAACTACACCCGCAACTGCCCCCACAACCGCAGCCACAAGTGCTCCCACAACTGCCCCCACAACTGTACCCGCAACTGCCCCCACAACTGCAGCCACAAGTGCTCCCACAACTGCGCCCGCTACTGCCCCCACAACCGCAGCCACAAGTGCTCCAACAACTGCAGCCACAACTGCAGCCACAACCGCCAAGTTGAACACTCTATTCATATTTTAGCGATTTGAAATTTGTTCCCTCATATTAATGGGAATCACTCAGACTCAGAGCTGTTGACATGCAGGTCTAGATTACTTCCAGATTCCAAACAAATCAACCTGGCCTAAACAGGAAGAAGATAAACTCTCCATTTCAACGACTCCAAATGACCAGGCGGACTCAGCCTCGTTGTGAATTGCTGTAGAACTCCTGAGACTTAACCCTGGCTTAACCCTGTTTGTAATCTCTGCTCAGGGTTGGTAGTTAAACATAAACAGATGCTGGAGAATGGAAAGGCCTGTAGAGACTTAACACTAATAGGAAGCATCTCAAATTCACTTTGGCTTGAAACATGATTACCATTCCCTAATTATCCATGACAGCATATCAAATGCTTTCGCATGTAAACATTCAGCATGCGATCTTCGGTGAGGAAAATCTCTCGACACCGTGGCTTTCATCTTGCACGACTGGTCTTTAAAGCTTTATTAAAAATCCAGTTCCTCATAAGCTTTCTTTTATGGAGCAATCAGGAGAAGCACGACTGAAATACAGGCCCGTCTGTAATGGTTCTCATGAACGTTACGAAGTGCTTCCACTCTTTGTAGGGTGAAGGTAATCACCTCCTAGCTCATGTTTGTCTGGAGACGCGGCCAAGAGGCCCGAATGATAAAAGAGCAGAGACAGAGCTCTCGGCTTCTGAGAAACACTTGAGAGAACAGCTTATTGAAAGAATAACAGGCTTTTAGGACCCGTGTCATTTCGAAGCTACTTCTAAGCTATATTAAAGTCATAAAGTTGTCAGCAGCCTGTGTGCTTTGCTTTTGAACTGTGCTGTTTTTATTTTACAGCTGTTGTAGATCACTTTTAAATCCGTTACCTTCTAGAAACATAACTGTTCTCTTTTGATTGCATCTCATAAATGACTGAATTCATTTCAGTTCTGTTTTAATGCCATTATAAAGTTGCATGCAAAAGTTTAAACAGCATCTGGTCAAATGACATGTTTTGTTGGTTTAGTAAATGAAAATAAGGCATTACACATCCGCTATAGGGTATAAGTGTGGCATTTTAGTGTGCAACATCTGTAACGTTCATCATTAAGAGAATAGCTGCACCCAGAAGGAGGTGTGGGACTTCAACGCTGTTGGGAAGGAAGGTAAAAGTTACCAGGAACAATAAATGATATGGGAATTATTTATTGAGCTACACATACAGAAGTAGTGTCTGCCGTGGCCTGCTACGTTGGCTAACACAACATGCCAGATGACTTGGCATGGATAGGCCCTTTTCACAAAAAAGTGGTAATACGTCGACGCTGGATAGTACAAGTTCCTGTACTCCCAGCTGACCATTAAACATTTCACTTCATCGCTGTCGAGACTGAAATTTGAGGATGTCTAGTTTAAGCAAATAGTAAATATTGTGATTGATACTGACTGCTTTAGTTAACGTGATCTACGAGGCTGGAGTTAGCTCCTTATTCGCAGCTCCCGATTAGCTAGCAAACCAAATAACGTCAGCTAGCGTAAGCTTTGTTTACATCTATGCCTGCTAACACGCTAGCACAACAAGTTAATCCTCGTCACAGGAATGATAGGCTAAGTGTTATTGTTTATTCAGTGTCCAATATAGTCAACAACAAGGTGATAGTCAGAGCTAGATGCTACCAATCGATGAGGAAGAGCGAGGACAGCCACACAAACATGAGGTTATACATGGTCTGCCGGTTGGCTTCTACTCCCGTCTACTCCCCGGCGAGAGCTTGCTCTTTCAAACGCTGACAGCTTATGAGGGGGACGTGAAAATTTGTCCACTGAAACCGAGTGGGAACAGCACCCGGTTTCAGCCGCGAGCTTCCCTCTATGTAGTCCGCAGCAGTGAAGTGCCGGCTGCACACAAAGGTACTTCCGCGCCGAATCACAAAGTTTAGCCCTTCATCTCTTCTTATCGCACACAACCATCTTTTCTTTTGCTCGCCGTCAGCCGGAAAGCCATGGAAACTGAGATACGGCTGCTTTTGTTTTGAGTTCGAAGACCTTGGTACACTGCAAAATCTCTTGTTCTTGGACTCTGCCATCACTGTTTACTGTTTAGCGGAACTAGCGTTACCCATCCGCGCGTGTTTCCGGCAAAAAGAATGCGGAAGTGTGAAAAGGGCCTATTGGTGGAGGTTCCTAATGGTGTCCTGTGATAATCCATCCCATGCAGTTTGAATAGTCTCGCACAGTTCCTGCAGCGTTCCTACACAGTTCCTTACATGGTAGGGGTGGAGTGACACCAGGCCTTCTGGATGTGTGGGTGAGACGAAATAATGTTCATCTTGGTGACCACGTTGTCTTCACACACAGTCTCCACCTTGTCTCCACCAAGACAAAAGCAAGACTCGTTACTAAAGATGACCTGCTGCTATTCTGAGTCACTCCATGAGAGTCTGGCACCACACCATTGTAGTCTTTGGTGGTGCTGACGTGGTGTTAAGGGCTTTCATCTTAATGGTCTGTGTGCATGTAGTCCTGCGTTGTGCAGACGTCTGCCAATGGTGCACTAACAGGATGGCTCATAGAGGCATCTGAATGTCCACTGCTCACTGAATGTCCGCAGTTGTAACTGCTAGATCACTCTATGCAGGTCATACAGTTGGTTGGTTCTCACTCTCCATGGTTTCTGTAGGACTCCTTCATCCTTCGTATCATTGACCGACACCATGCTATAGTAGTATCCACACCACCGGCATGGCACACAATATGTCAATATAAACAGTAGTTATGCATTAACATGTTCTTTAATGGGTGTTTTCTATATTGGATGTGTATTTATTGATACTTCAATTGATAAATCAACAAAACATGTCAAAGGACTAGGTGCACCCTGATTTTTGCATACGACTCTACATTCACCTTGTAAGCTCACCAGACAAAAAATGAGGTGGTAGTAACTACAGGCTCCTGCAGGTGGCGCTGCACAAGGATGATGGCCCTATAAATACCTGTGGGGTGTGAATGACGGGGTCCGTAGATGGAAAAGAGGTGGTAAAGTGCAGGGAATGTCTCATTCCATGTGTGGAAAATGACTCCAAAGCAGATGTTAATAATGGGCTAAAAGGAGTGACTGCATTTGGGCGTGCCAAAGATGCCATAGCGTGAAGGAAGTAGCTGAATCTGCAGGTGTATGGAAGCGTACGGTCATATGAGTCTACCAGCTGAGGCTAAAATCCCAGTCTACAGGGGATTCTCCTCAGAACTGTGCCAGGGAAGCGATCCACTAAATCTGGGACCAACTGCACAATTCTTAAAGTAAGAGTGTCTGAACAGTGATGTGGTGTACATCCAGAAACTGGTCCAGTCCATGCCAAATCCACTCCCAGCTGTTATTCGTGTTTGTGGAGGTATTAGATGCTTTAAGGTACGATTCAGTCTCTGGTGGACTTTGGACTAGTGAGCTTATCAGCTACCTTGTATTTTATAAGGACTTCCGACTATATAGGTCCAATCTAGGCACACAATTACAGACAGCCATTCTATGGCCATGCTTGGGTAAGCTTACTCACCAGTAAAGGAATGCTAGACAAAGGCTATCCAAATTTCTGCATCAACAGCCTGCCTTTAACTGTACCAGACTGTAGTACAGGGCTGTAGTTACGTGGAGCTACATGATAGAGGCCTTTGGTGAAGTGGCGAGCACTACAATGATTAATATGTGCTGTAGAATATAAATAGTAGGGCTGTACTGAAGTCAGAGAGCCACTTTGATGAGGTATGCTAATGCTATTTCAGTGCCACCCAACATCATGGGCGAGGAGGTGAACAGTACAGTTCTGATTGGTCACTCAGTGGAGCTGCGCTGTCAGAGTGATGCCATACCCCCACCCACTCTGAGCTGGAGGAAAGACGGACGGCCGCTCTACAGGAAGCCGGGAATGACCGTGTCTGAGGATGGCAGCGTACTGCAGGTGGGATTCAGTTTGCTAATTCCTAACTCATGTCTTGTTTAGCTTCCACAAGTTTTATCCACTACAGACCTTTACAGAGAGCTGGGTGTAGTAGTATTGGACCAGTGAAACGCTGAGGAGACGTTGACGCCATAAGGACTAGGAGCAGAGAATTCGTTTTCTCCACTTTGTGCGGTTGCATGCATGACAGACTGTCACGATTCTGGTTTCCTTGACCATTTTCCAAATTTCCTCATCTGGGTTTTTGTTACTGTGACTGATCTCAGCTCTGATTGGTTAATCTGCTGCATTGTGCCTGTTTCCAGAAGCAGTCCTTACAGAGATTTCATACCAGAATAAGACCCGACCCCTCAGTCAGACTGAGCGGCAAACCATTCTGCAACACAGCTTCGTTAATTCTATTCAAATGATCGTGAGCACAGAACACTGATTTGAATAGGACATGTCAAACCCGGGAGTTTCAAATTAGTGCTCTGTGCTTATGATGATTTGAATAGACATCAGTGTCTGGCTAATTAATGAGCTTCTATTAAAGACTGGTGGACTGAGAGACAGCAGAAATGATAATAGGACATTAGAGCCATAATAAATAATGCTCCTGTTACTCTCCATACTTAAGTACACTTGAAGGTAAGGTACATTTACTTATCTGTAATGCAGAGAACGTGCAGAGAACGACCCACTATCCAGATCGTTCTCAGTTCCTGCTTGTAGTCATCAATGGGCGGTATGTGGAAGAACAAGGTTGAGTGTATGAGCATGCGTAACCTTGTGTTTGGTGTGTGCAGATTGCGAGTGCCCAGCTGCAGGACACAGGCAGGTACACATGTGAGGCCACTAACATAGCAGGCAAGACGGAGAAGAACTACAACCTGAACGTGTGGGGTGAGTTGGGCTCACGGCGTGTTAGTGATGCTGAACACCTGTACTCACTTGAGGTGTTGGTATGTCAACATGTTTACTGTTGCTAAAGAGAAGTGTTCACCGGGTGTGGCTAATGGAGATGTGCTGTGGGCGATGATGTCAGATGATGTTGTGATATAGTGCTGGATGAACCTCAGCTCTCTCTCTCTCTCTCTCTCTCTCTCTCTCTCTCTGTCTCTCTCTCTCTCTCTAACTCTCTCTCTCTCTCTCTCTCTAACTCTATCTCTCTCCATCTAACTCTTTCTCTCTCTGCCTCTCTGTCTCTTTCTCCCTCTCTCTCTCTCTCTCTCTCTCTCTCTCTCTCTCTCTCTGTCTCTTCCTCCCTCTATCTCTCTCTCTCTCTCTCTCTCTCTAACTCTATCTCTCTCCATCTAACTCTTTCTCTCTCTGTCTCTTTCTCCCTCCCTCTCTCTCTCTCTCTCTCTCTCTCTCTGTCTCTTCCTCCCTCTATCTCTCTCTCTCTCTCTCTCTCTCCATCTAACTCTCTCTCTCTCTCTCTCTCTCTAACTCTCTCTCTCTCTCTCTCTCTCTCTAACTCTCTCTCTCTCTCTCTCTCTCTCTCTTTCTCCCTCCCTCTCTGTCTCTCTCTCTCTTTCTTTGTCTCTCTTTCTCCCTCCCTCTCTGTCTCTCTCTCTCTGTCTCTCTCTTTCTTTGTCTCTCTTTTTCTCTCTCTCTCTCTCTCTCTCTCTCTCTCTCTCTCTCCCTCTCTTTCTCTCTCTCTCTCTCCCTCTCTAACTCTCTCTCTCTAACAAACTCTCTCTCCCTCCCTTTCTCTCTCTCCCTCTCTCCCTTTCTTTACTCCCTGTCTGTCTGTCCATCTCCCTCACTCTTTTATTCTCTCTCTCTCTTTCTTTCTCTCTCTGCTATCTCTCTGTCTCTTTTTTTGTATCTCTGTCCCTTGTCTTTCCCATTTCTCTTTTCATCCC
This sequence comes from Prochilodus magdalenae, assembly GCA_024036415.1. Classification (NCBI taxonomy): domain Eukaryota; kingdom Metazoa; phylum Chordata; class Actinopteri; order Characiformes; family Prochilodontidae; genus Prochilodus; species Prochilodus magdalenae. Next base: position 137,745 of record JAMWET010005946.1, on the reverse strand, counting down.
TCTTTCTTTTTGTCTCACTCTATGCTGTCTCTCTCAGTCCCCCCTAGTATCCGTGGCTCTGATGAGGTGTCTCATCTGACTGTGACTGAGGGTGGACTGATCACTCTGGTCTGTGAGTCCAGTGGGATTCCGCCTCCCAGCCTCACCTGGAAGAAGAATGGTAAGATTAGGATCTCCCTCATCATCATCGTCTGCGTCCTGAATCTTGATCTCCTCTTACCTGCTTGGTGGTGCGTGTGCAGGCTCAGAGCTGAAGGCAGACTCCCGTGTGCGAGTGCTGTCTGGTGGGCGTCAACTGCAGATCGCCAGTGCTGAAAGGACAGATGCAGCCTCCTACACCTGCCAGGCCTCCAGTGTCACCGGCAGTGCCGTCAAGGAGTACAACCTGCAAGTCTACGGTAGTGTACACACGTTTCCACAAACACTCTCGCATGCAAAAGTCGCAGTAACTTTAGTTAGTAGACAATAATTACGAATCATACATACAAATGATTATCTGGGGTGGCACAGTGGCACAGTGGGTAGCGCCAGGTGGGGTTAATTCCCCAGTGTGGAGTTGGCATGTTCTATGTGTTGGTGTGTGTGGGTTTGGTCAGGGTGCTCCGGGTTCCTAATGCAGTCAGGTGAATTGGAGATGCTAAATTTCATGTCTTTGTCTTGCTCATCCTTTCTTCTCTCACATTTCTCTCATTTGTCTTCATCTCTTTCTCTCTCTCTCTCTCTCTCTCTCTCTCTCTCTCTCTCTCTCTCTCTCTCGCTCTTTCTTTTGTACCTCTGTCCATTGTCTCTCCCTTTTCTCTCTTCATCTCTCTCTCCTGTCTTTTCCCTCCTTCGATTTTCTGTCAGTCTCTCTGCCTGTCTGTCTGTATGTCTCTTTCTCTCTGTCTCTCTCTCTTCTCTCTGCCTGTCTGTCTGTATGTCTCTTTCTCTCTGTCTCTATCTCTTCTCTCTGATTGTCTGTCTCCCTCTTTTACTTCCTCGCCTACTCTCTCCCCACATCTTTTCATTTCCTCTCTCTCATTCTCTGTCACTTTTTCCCTCCTCTGTCTCTGTCTCTCTCTCCTCTTCCCCCTCTCTCCCCTCCTTCTCTCCCCTATCTCTCTGTCTCTCCTCTTTCCTTCCTCTATTTCTTATCTCTCTCATCTTTCTCCCTTTAACCTGTTTCAGTTCCTCCTTTCTTCTTTTTGTCTGTCTCTCTCAGTCCCCCCTAGTAGTTGGCATGTTCTCCATGTGTCTATGTGGGTTTCCCCAGGGTGGTCCCTCAGGCGAATTGGAGATGCTAAACTGCCCCCTACTTGTGTCTAAGTGTCTGCTGTGTGAAGGACTGGCAGCCTGTCCTGAGTGTTTCCTGTCTTCCTCCAATGAACGCTGGGATAGGCTCCAGTAACCCACATGACCCAGAAGGTTAAGCAGCTAAGATGACGAATGAATGAATGAATGTTGCTCAGTATTGGTACCTGGTCTTAATAGCAGTTTTAATGGTGATGCTCTCTTACATACTAGACAGGGAGAAAGAAGACTTCTAGCCAATCACTCTCAACAGCACAAGTAGCTAGAGTTTCAGTGTAGGAGTGTAAGGAAAGTGCAAAAGGCCGTTCAGCTCATTTCAGCGTTATGAAGATCACGTCCTCCGCAGTGTAGAACAGCATGGTGGAAAAAATAAATAGTGATGAAATGTGTGGTCTCCTCAATCTCTTGCCATCTTTAGTTCGTCCCTCTATCAGTACATCAGAGACAGGAGAAGTGACGGTGGTCCGGGGGGGTGACGTGACCTTGCAGTGTGAGGCAGATGGGGTGCCCAGGCCTGCCATCACCTGGCTGAAGGATGGAAGACCCCTAGGTGCTGGAGGTGGAGCTCAGGTTCTCAGTGAGGGCAGACTCCTCCACATCAAAGACGCTCAAGTGGCCCACACTGGTCGTTACACGTGCATCGCCGTCAACGTGGCTGGACAGGCTGATAGCAAGTATGACGTCACTGTGCATGGTAAGTACTGTGCAGTATGTGTTCATTCAGTCTCGGCTTAATATCACTACTTGCCTGATGAGCTGATTTAGACTCATCAGAGCTCATCCTTAAATTCCTCTAATGCTGGTTTGGTTTTCTGGTAAGGAAATTCTTTAGCTTCTTCTTCACATTCTCTAATTCCACCTTAAATGTGGAGTGTTGAACAATAATGATTTTGTTTGTGTATAGTTCCGGCGAGCATCAGCAGGCAGACCCATGCACCTGAGAATGTGAGCGTGGTGGTGAGGAATCCGGTGGCCCTTACCTGCGAGGCATCAGGCATACCCCTCCCTGTTATCTCCTGGCTTAAAGACGGCCAACCAATCACAACATCCAGCTCTGTCCGTGTCATCTCAGGTATGGACTGCCTTCATGTTCCACATAAGCCAGTATGACCATGAGCTGATATTTAAGAATAAACGTTTACTCATATTGTATTTATATGGGGTCACATGTTGACTTGGTACTCCAGCATTGGTGGGCTAACCCATGCACCATAGTGGTATATACCGTGATTGCATTTTGGCATCCCAAAGGGCATAGACAGTAGCTGAATTTGCAGGTGTATGGAAGTGTACAGTCATATGGGCGTCTACCAGCAGTGGCTAAAATTTCCTCGCCTACATCCAGAAATTTGTCTTGGTAATGTGGTAAATCAGAAAATAATTATTTTTATTGATGACAATTATTCATGGAGCTTCTAGCATTCTCATATATACATCAAAAGCAGCAGAACTATTAGTAAAGAAAGAAAGCAGAAAGGTCATTAAATCAGATGGCAGGTCTTCCAAGCCCACCATTTCTCATTGTTGTCTCCGAATGTTTAGTTAGCTATGCTAACACCACATGAGGCTTGCTAGTACAGTCCCTGACATAAGTTCTGTCGCTTATCCATGTTGTGAAAACAAAAGCTTATAACCTGACTTTAAATTCATCCATTGGTTTTAGAAATGACTCATATGAAAGCTGAAACCCTCCCAAATGAGATTTAATTTACGGAAATAAATTTGCTTCACTGCAGAAATATTGATCATTTAATGAACACAGAAAGGTCAGATTTTGGCAAGACAAAAGTTTTGTCGCCTTGTCATATAATGCACCCCAATCCTTACTAGTTTATCAGCCTTCGGACCTGTGCTCACTAATTGATTGGTTAATTAGTGGGGTATGTGTAATATAACTCCAGCACCCCGAGACCTTCACTTGCACTGCAACTTGACCTGTGACAACATGCCAAAAATCCATACTGCCGACCAAAGCCTTGATTATCAAAGACGCCTGAGAAGACCAAATCCACTGCAGAGGTGGCTGCACCTTTAATGTGAGTCCTCTCAGCGTCAAGTACAAAGAAATTAAAAAAAAAGGATTCGAAGAGACTGGAGTGTTTTTTTATGACAAGCCCAAGTCCGGCAGACCCCACAAGACAACCTGCTCGGGAGAACGTTTGTTGGTTTAGAAAATCCAAAAGCCAAGTCCACTCTTCCACTATGGGCAGTCACAGAGCTCCACCAGGCCTGGTCACCTCAAGTCAACTAGAACAGTTTGTAGGATTCTGTCTCGAAATGGCCTCCATGCGTCGAATCAGTGCCCAGAAGCCAGCACTAAACAAAAAGGCAGGTAAAAAAAACCGTGTGGCATTTGCCAAGGGCACCACAGCCTGGCCTAACGGACCGGACGCTGGAAAAGTGGGCAGAAGGGTTGGATTTTCTCAGATTGAGATTTCAGTTTGAATTACACCACAGCCACCGCAATTACTGCAGGGAGGACCCACTGGAGCCCGTTGATGGGATCCAAGTAACGATTCACCCAGAAAACAGTCAAGTTTGATGGTGGTGGAACAGATCATGGAGTCTTGGGTTACATTCAGTATGGGGCGTGTGCGAAAATTTGCAAGGTGGAAGGCAATATCAATTTAGCCTAAAAAATATCAAGAATATTAGCTACATCTTAGCATTCCCAATCATAAAAGGGGTCAAATTTTTGCATGCAAGGATGGTGCTCCCAATCTCATACAATACCATCTATACATCCAAAGTTCCTCAAGGCGAATGAAGATCAAGGTTGCTCCAGGGATGGCCAGCCCAAGTTACCAGACATGAACAACATCATTGAGCATGTGTGGGGTAGGATGAAAGAGGAAGCTTGGAAGACAAAACCAAAGAATCTTGATGAACTCTGGGAGGCATGTAAGACTGCATTCTTTGCTATATCCTGATGACTTCATCAATAAATTGTTATGAATTCATTGTGTCGAACCGCAGGGATGCAGTCCTTCAAGCTCATGGAAGTCACACAAAATATTAAATATGGCTCTAATAGCACCACAACGTCATTCACCCAGTGTTATGAAGCATATCTTTGTATATGAAGTGAAATTATTTGTTTGATTTTCACACATTACTTTCTGTGGGCGACAAAACTTTTGTCTTGTCAAAATCTGACCTTTCTGTGTTCATTAAATGATCAATATTTCTGCAGTGAAGCAAATTTATTTTCGTAAATTAAATCTCATTTGGGAGGGTTTCAGCTTTCATATGAGTCATTTCTAAAACCAATGGATGAATTTAAAGTCAGGTTATAAGCTTTTGTTTCCACAACATGGATAAGCGACAGAACTTATGTCAGGGACTGTAGCTAATGCGACCTACACTAGCCACTCGCTTTCGATCTCAACATCAACACAGAGTAAATTTAAGTTGTGTCTCACAGTGAAACTTTCCGTTTATGAGGATCTACTTCCACCATCAGTGCTAAAATCACGCAGCATGGCTGCTATGTACAGGATGCTGTTGGGTTTGTGATGCTAATAAAGATCATTAAGTCTGATCCCCACTCTAATTAATTTGCGATGTGTGCTATACCTTCAATAGTATGTTTGTGGGGTACCTGTAAATGTAACAGGGAACTGTCGCACCTCAGCTAGGCTAAAAACATGGTCGCTGTGATCACAGACCAGCCTATAAACTGTTCTTCTCCTCAGGCTCTCCAGTGTTAAACGCTAAGCAGAACTGCTCAGTGTTGTCCAAGGTTTAAGAAACTATCCAGGGTGAAACTAACAAATTGAAACTATACTCCAGAATAAAGACTGTGGGAGCTGAAGGTGGCTTCCAAATCCCCAGATTGATTTAGTGTTTTCTGTTCCACCTTAAATAGTGCCACAGTTACATTCTGGCACCTGTACCAGCTGTATCATTTAATGTGGAATGGTACATTAGACTAAGCAGCAAGCGAATAGCCGAATAGCCGAATAGCCGAACTCCAGCCTGGCCAGAACGCCCGCTGATCGTATCAAGGCACAAGGCTGTGCTACCTGTTGTTTAAGTTGCTGCATGTATCCAGGCTTATAGCTCATTCCATCTGTCCTTTGTTAAATCCAGAGGGAGTTCTCAGTGGCAGCTCTCAGACAGACAGGGGTCAGGCAGGTGGTTATAAGTCAGCCGCATCTAGTTGTAAGAGGATCTGTACCACAGTAGGCCAAGTGCAACAGTGCAAAGGGGACAATTGAAAAGACAAACAGCGAGGCAGAGGCCTCCTGAAACGAGTGAAAAATGTGCATTCAGCCGCTCCAAGGCAAACAGCAGCTGCTTGAGAACCTAACGTGTGTGAGGTACATCCATCACTGAGCGCCGTCCTGGTCCAGACGTCGTAAAGCAAAGTGGAGGTAGAGGTCACCTCTGGAAAAAGATGCAGTGAATCAAACTTACAGAGCGTACTCGGAGTGGCCAGAGCCCTTAACAGCCACTTCAGTGCATGGACTTCTGTACGCTGGAGTGTGAAGAGATTTCTCCTGCTCTCCGTAGAGCTGATAAGTGTTTTCTTTTACAGAGCTTCATAAATGGATGAATGAAAACGAGAGTGATTTGTGCAGGTCGGGTCGAGCTGCTTGTTTAAACAGCTGTCTGGTCAAATGATCCCATTTCTTATGGAACAATGGGGACATTTATGAGCTAGATAGATACAGTGGAGCATTGTGTGGTACAGATTAGTCATTAGCGACTGCACAATGCACAACACTGTTGTTATCCGATGGTATATACTGGTATGATATAAACACTCGTCAGCCATAACATTGAAGCCACTTACCATATTACCTCTCCACTGACCATATAGGCCATGTAGTTCTATGGTTCCTCTGTACACTTTGCTATCTGTCTTTTACCATGTTCTTTAATTGTTAGGATGCCCACAGGAATACCACAGCACGTAGTTTGTGGGTGGTGGATCATTCTCAACACTGCAGTGACACTGACGTGGTGGTGGTGTGTTAGTGTGTGCTGTGCTGGTGTGAGTGGATCAGACACAGCAGTGCTGCTGGAGTGTTTAAACACTGTGTCCACTCACTGTCCACTCTATTAGACACTCCTACCTTGCTGGTCCACCTTGTAGACAGTCAGAGACGATAGCTCTTCTGCTGCTGCACAGTGCAGTGTTGGTCTTCCTTTAGTTCTTCATCAGTGGTTACAGGACACTGCCCACAGTACACTGCCCACAGGAACGCTGCCCACAGGAACGCTGCTCACAGGACGCTGCCCACGGTACACTGCCCACAGGATGCTGCCCACAGTACACTGCCCACAGGACGCTGCCCACAGTACACTGCCCACAGGACGCTGGCCACAGGACGCTGCCCATGGTACACTGCCCACAGGACACTGTTGGCTGGAAAGTTTTGGTTGGTGGACGATTCTCAGTCCAGCAGTGACACTGAGGTGTCCAGCAGCAGATACCATCACCGTTCCAACTGTTTGGCCTGATATGGAATGGTGTGCTTGTTTACGGCGTTGTGATCGGACGTTTCCATGTAGCTTCAGAATTTCCAGATTTTGTTCCCCCTCAAGAATGAATGGGGAGGAGAAGTACACGTTCATTTACTGTCCATCTGCTTGACCCAAAGAAACTCTTTTACATACACAATCTCAGGACAGACCCCCAAGCACAAATTCACATCAGTCCAACCCACACTTGTTCTTCATCCCTAATTCCCCTCATTCATTTTCACTCACATTCAAACCCTATTGTTTTCTCTTACCTACAGCAAAGTGCATGTACTCAATTAGGGCTAGAACCAACTCTAATCCACAACCATACTAACCCACACTCCTCTATGTGTCATGCATTCATCCCTTGTTCCTTCTATGGACTCTCATCCATTTGTAGCACACTTTAGCAACCGGCTGGGTAATCACTCTTCAGGAAATGCACTTTTCTAGTTGCTTCTGTCGAGTATGTTGAGAGTTTAGCAGTCTTAAATTAAAATCTGACAGTGTATGATTTATTGTATTTGTAAAGCTTATTGCCAATAACATACACGGCCTGGCACACACAGTTCCCATTTGGATTTAAACCCGGCTTGGGTTGCTTTGATTGGATTATTACCGCAGTGATTAATGTTTCAGCTGGTAACAATTCTTTTAATCCTGACTGACGCAGTGAGTAGCTCCTCATTTCTAATGCAAGCATGTCAGCGGGCGTATCCTGTGGTCGGAAAAGATGTTACTGTGCTCCAGGATGTTCAAATTATTGATGGAAACAAGGAGGGAGAAACTGAAAAGACTGGAATTGGGTTAAGAACCGTCCAACGCATTATTAAAACCTGGAAGGACAGCGGTGAACTGAACTGCGCTGAGATCACTTAAACCCTTGGCGAAGTTGAATGGTAGTGCACTGACAACAGCATTAGATATAAGAACAGCTGTGTGACCAGAGGAAAACCACTTGTTAATGAGGCCAGTCAGAAAATAGAGCTTTCCTAGGGACCAAAAGGCCGGGAGGCAGACATAAGGTCATCGAAACAAACGTGTCACAGCAAATGTGCAGGGCTGTCGTTGCTAGGTGTGCTCCACCAAATATGTGCAGTGTGTTGGTCGTAATAGTATGAGATGTAAATATAAGGGTATGAGAGGTCATGAATGTGGTGTTTTTATTAGGGTGTGGTTGCATTGAAAGGAAAGACATTCTGCATTTCATAGCCAGTATGTGACCAACGGCGACATGAAACCATGCTAACACTGGCATGGTGAGCCTGGTACCAGCAAAAACAGATGATTACCAGAGGAGAGCTTAAGGCTAAAGGCTAAAGGATGTTGTTTATTGTCCAAGGTTCACAACACTGTTGTTATCCGATGGTGTATTCTGGTATGATATAAACACTCGTCAGCCATAACATTAAAGCCACTTACCATATTATCTCTCCACTGACCATATAGGCCATGTAGGTCTATGGTTCTTCTGTACACTTTGCTATCTGACTTTTACCATGTTCTTTAATTGTTAGGATGCCCACAGGACCACCACAGCAGGTAGTTTGTGGGTGGTGGATCATTCTCAACACTGCAGTGACACTGATGTGGTGATGGTGTGTTAGTGTGTGTTGTGGTGGTGTGAGTGGATCAGACACAGCAGTGCTGCTGGAGTGTTTAAACACTGTGTCCACTCACTGTCCACTCTATTAGACACTCCTACCCTGCTGGTCCACCTTGTAGACAGTCAGAGACGATTTCAGGAATGAGACGATTTTTCTTCTGCTGATGCACGGTGCAGTGTTGGTCTTCCTTTAGTTCTTCATCAGTGGTTACAGGACGCTGCCCACAGTACACTGCCCACAGTACACTGCCCACAGGACGCTTCTGGAAAAAACAGGTTGATGGAAAAAGCTGGTAAAATCAAAATCATGAGGAATTATTTGCTTACTGCTGGAATGTTACTGTTTATGGTGGCAGAATTCTCTGTCTCATAATGGAATATTATTTTTTGCCATTTGTCGTTGTCCATCCACTACAAACATGCAAACGCAGTTTAGACTCTCAGGCGGTTCTGATTAATAACAAAACGGAACAGATTCCATTTGCCTAGAGCCTTATCATCAGAGCATGAGCCTAGACGATAATGTAAACTTAGACAAATACTTCTTGTTTGCTATGTGTTTATCAGCTATTTGCATGTATGTTAACCAGCCCTGTACGGTATAAAGCCAGTGGCACGCTGAACACCAGTGGACATGTCCACTACTGAGAAATCTGTTCAGTTAAATCATTCCTGAAAAGAGTTCAGTAACAGTGAAATTAATAACTGACCATCTCATTGTTTTTGTTTCTTCAACTTCCATATCAAGATGAGTCAATATAGAAGCTTGGTGTTCAGGTTTCAGTGAGCAAAGATGCTTTAGAGCGCTGGATTTAATGTCCTGTGATCACTGGTCATAGGTGGACGAAGCCTGCGTTTGATGCACGCCGCAGTGGAGGATGCTGGGAGGTACACCTGTATTGTGTCCAATGCTGCTGGAGAGGACAGGAAGAACTTTGACCTGGATGTACTAGGTAATATTGCAGATTGTTATGAATATTATGGGAATATTTATAATGCGCACAGCAGTTTGTATTAAGAGCAGCCGTGCCCTGATGTAGGGTTTAGGTTGATGCCGGTATCCGCTGTTTGTGTCTGCCGATGGCAATTCATAAACATGTATATATGATGAGTTAGTTATAGAGGGTCACGTATGCACCATATGCCGAATGGCACCAACTGCAAATCAAATCTGATCTACTGGAATAATTGAAGTTGGAAATGGAATAAACGAAGAGAGATATCTGAGACTCCTCCTCCTTCTTATCTAATGCTCATCTAATCATCCACAGTCTCCGACCTTTTAGCCCAGACGCTAGCATAAGTCCTCAGAGATCTTTCTCCTTCTCCAGTCCCAGCCTCCCCTCATGCTGAAAGCACAGCCTGGACTCACATTAGCTGTACTAATGTGTTATGTTTGGTTTGTGGTTCTTATGCTGACCCTGTCGTAGTCAGTTAGCTCATAGGAAGTGCTTTGATCTTGCATTTTGACCTGTGATGTAAAACTCTGCTCTGTTCTGATCTGTTTGTCATTAGTTCCCCCCAGCATTGTAAATGAAGGTGTGCTGCAGGATGTGAAAGTGAAGGAGGGACAGAATGTCACCCTGACCTGCGAGGTCACCGGTATGCCATCCGCACTGACCACACGCATACACATACTGGCGCTGTCCAAAGAAAAACTTGCATCTCCATTCCTGTTGATTTTTATGTTTATGCACTATGTGAACACAGCAGCTGCTCTTTACACTGTGTGAACTTTTCATGATGGATGGACCAACAGAAAGAGCCCGAAACTGCTGGAAATAAGACTTCATACTTACATTCACACTGAGTTAGGTCTTTGCCCTCTCCTGTAAAGATGCCATTTTGGAGATACGTGTATTTCCTTGGACAGTGGT
>JAMWET010005946.1:100000-125000 GCA_024036415.1 Prochilodus magdalenae | reverse complement strand
TGGTGATAGACACCAGACGTCCTAAGAGCTGAATGCATCCTGAGCTACGCTCACAGTGTAAACGGCAGCTCATGTGATCACATGATACATAAAAGTAAAAATCGTCAAAAATGGAGATGTTTTTCATTGCTGTGTGCGTGTGTCTGTGTGTGTCTGTGTGTGTGTGTGTGTGTGTGTGTGTGTGTGTGTGTGTGTGTGTGTGTGTGTGTGTGTGTGTGTGTGTGTGTGTGTGTGTGTGTGTGTGCGTGTGTGTATGCGTGTGTGCGTGTGTGTGTGTGTGTGCGTGTGTGTGTGTGTGTGTGTGTGTTTGTGTGTGTGTCTGTGTGTGTGTGTGTGTGTGTGTGTGTGTGTGTGTGTGTGCGTGTGTGTGTGTATGTGTGTGTGTTTTCCCCTACAGTTCCCCCTATTATCAGTAAGAATGGTATCGGAGAGGGATTTGCCCCCAGAGAGATCAAGATCAAAGTCAACAACACCCTGACGCTTGAATGTGAGGCTCAGGCCATCCCAACTCCTTCTCTACAGTGGTACAAGGATGGCCAGGTCAGAGACGCTCACGCAGTCATGTTGTTGTCGAAAGTGTATATCATAGTGTGTTCTCCCAGTTTATCTGCGAGTGATTTCTCTCTCTCTCTCTCTCTCTCTCTCTCTCTCTCTCTCTTTCTCTCACTCTCTCTCTTTCTCTCACTCTTTCTTTCTCACTCTTGCTCTCTTTAGATCCTGAAGCCAGATGACCGCATTACAATAACAACTAACGGTCGCATAGTCCAGATAAAGCAAGCTCAGGTGTCTGATACGGGCCGGTACACCTGCGTCGCGACCAACGTTGCTGGGGAGGATGAGAAGGACTTTGATGTAAATATACAAGGTGAACAGGGTCCCACACACCTCAGATTTTCACTCTCATGCCTCCAGACATGGAAACTTAGATCGCAGTGAAACCTTACAGTTTATCGCTCAGATATAAATATAGAATTCTATTATTACTTTGATTAACACCACCAAACACAAACATAGCATTCCAGTTCAGCTTATTATTATTAGGAAGTGCCATCAAGATGGTTATGTCTCCTGGCATCCATGCGAATATCCCATCATCCCTTTGGGCCTTTAGGCTAGCCAATAACTTGTTAATGACATCTTTGATTGTTTCCATCCATCTTGAAGCTGGTCACTCTCCTCCTCCTATATCTCCAGCTGTTCCAAGCACAACTATCTTTGTCCAAAACAGGATTTTTAGTTTAGTTATTTGGGCTTTGAGTGAGAACTAAGCCTTGATTTGGTCAAGAATCTGTTTTCATTGTTCCCCCGAAGGTGCTCACAAAAGTCCTCACCACTGAAGTTTAGTATGAAGCCATAGATGGTCACTGCGGTGACACTGACATGGTGGTGGTGGTGTGTTATTGTGTGTTGTGCTAGTGTAAATGGATCAGACACTGTCCACTCTATTAGTCACTCCTACCCTGCTGTGCACTGCTGAAGAACTACTGAAGGTGGACCAGCAAGGTAGGCGTGTCTAATAGAGTGGACAGTGAGTGGACACAGTGTTTAAAGACTCCAGCAGCACAACACACACTAACACACCACCACCACATCAATGTCACTGCAGTGCTGAGAGTGATCCACCACCAGTGCTCTGTGGTGGTCCCCTGGGGGTCCTAAACTTTGAAAAGTATGCAGTGACTCTGACTGCTTAACAGTAGAACTACAGAGCGCTCCTATATGGTCACTGGAGCTGATAAAATGGACAGTGAGTGTGGATACAAGGAAGTGGCTGTTGGGTGTATGTGTTCATCATGCAGGTTGGACAGGTGTAGTGACTGGGTGCAACAATAACCCCCCAGGTTAGTTCGCACTAGCTAAGTAGTGATGGTGGCTGATGGTTCCCTCTAGTGATCGTTTGCTGTCAGTGCATTTTTCCATACCTTCTAAAAACCAGCACAAGAAAACCTCAGTCTTAAAATCCATTTCCATGTCATCATCTAATATCTCTGTTTCAGTTCCGCCCAATTTCCAGGGAAATGGGGGCTCCGGCTCCGGTCCTGGCTCTGGTGGGGAAGTGAAGGATGTGATCCTGAACAACCCTATCTCCCTCTACTGCGAGACCAATGCTGTCCCCCCTCCTACACTCACATGGTACAAAGACGGCCGGCCAGTCATCTCAAACGACAGAGTTCTCATCCTACCTGGTGAGTGTGCCCATCTCTGTTTGTGTGCAGGAGGCAGTAACCATGTTACCCACTGCATGCTTACCTACTGTACGCGCCTGCCTTTCACTACTGAAGCGTGTACAGTGCATATCCAGTCTTTTGAATATTCTAGATATTACTGATTGAGAAGTGGAGGTGAGGGTTTAAGTGTGATCTTTCTGTGTCCCGGGAGGTGGGAGAGTGCTTCAGATCCCCAGAGCTCAGGCTGAGGATTCTGGCAGGTACACCTGCGTGGCTGTCAACGAGGCTGGAGAAGACTCAATCAAATATGATGTCAGAGTGTTGTGTAAGTACAGCCAAAACAGCGCTAGTAGAAATTTACCTTTCCCAGTTATAAAACAGACCACAGTCACACGCATGTGATAGACCGTGATAGAGTACTTACAGGGTCACCTGGTGGATAAAGAATGAGCTGTACATACAAGCCTATTAAATGTGACTTGAATTTCACAGTTACTGTGGCAGTATGTACCACTTAATAATGTACCACTGGAAAAACTCGCACTACCACACTTCCACCAATTGTAGCATCTATGCTACCCACTCAAAAAGTTGATTTATAGCCCTGTAGTACTTACACTGACATGAGTAAAAACTGAGGATGCATTGAAATGGACATTTTTGGGCAAAAATGAACAAAATGAATCAAATAGCTGAGGTTAAATACCAAACACATTTTTTCACAATGTTGTGCATAATTTTGCCCCTTTGTCAGGAACAAAGAACCAGGACCCGCAGGGTCAGATGGGCTTTATTGATCACACGAGTAAACATGCACAGCAGCAATATACGGACAAACATAAAGGGAGAGACAAGGTCAAGGTCAGAGAACAGGCAGAGGTCAAAACCAGAGTAGGCAAGCAGCAAGGTAAACAAAGTGAAGGGGCTAGGCAAGAGAATGGTCAAGTTATCAAAAGCAAGGTCGATAGCCAGAGAGTAGATCAAGAGAGAAAGCCGACAAGGGATAAGCAAAAGCAGAGGTCAAAGCCAAAGTGAGTCAAAAGCCAGAGTCAGGATAAGGAGGAGGAGAAATGCTCGGAATGCAAACCAGGTTTGGCAAAACTTCACAATGAGGAAGTGTTTGAGAGGGGTGTATATATATATATATATATATATATACTGAGGCTAAGTGGATGCAGCTGGGCTAAAACTCAGGTGACCTAGAGCGGTGCTGATTGGATGGCTGGGCATGTGGGTGTGATGTCATCGGATGATGCACTCTGGGAAGTGGAGTCCAGGGGCGAGACACCCTTTTTCACTATTGCGTATATTAAACACGCTAAATCCTAGACAGCAAGCAGATATGGGCCACATCTGGGCCACAGTGGCACTGCTGGTCCACTGCTGGTCCACTGCTGGCACTGGCAATCTGCTGTGAGTCCACATATTTACAGCATGGATTTGGACCACCTGTTAATAATGTGATCTGGATCGGATTTGGGCCAGAACAGTTTTGCTGTCTGGGATGTTGTTTGTCTTGCTAAAGTGGATTTCAGGCTATTTTTGACCTAGCTGATGAACATTCGGTGCATCCCTAGTAAAAAAAAAACAACGCCAGCACAACACACACTAATACACCACCATGTCAGTGTGACTGCTGAGAATGATCCATCACCCACATAATACCTGTATATATGTAAAAACAATATGCCTGATACAATCAACTACAACAATACTGTGTTGGCAATGCTCAGCACTCAGTGAGTTTAGTGTATGGCACTTCTTAGAAAGTGGTTAGTCAGTGTATATGAATGTGTGTGTGTGCGTGTGTGTGTGTGTATGTTTGTGTGTGTGTGTGTGTGTGTGTGTGTATGTGTGTGTGTGTGTGTGCGTGTGCATGCAGTGCCCCCCTCTATCCGTGGAGCGGACAGAGACGTCCCTACTGAGGTGGTGGTGTTGGTGAATAAGACCGCACTACTAGAGTGCCATGCGGATGGAAGCCCCACTCCTAAAATCAGCTGGCTCAAGGATGGCCAGCCTCTGCGCACAGACAGGACACACACGCTGCTGTCCAGTGGCAGGACGCTGCAGGTGAGTTAATGAGCTCAGGTAGAAACGGTAATCAGTTCAGTGACTGAAGGAGCTGAATGACGACCCGAGTGCACTGACCTTTTCTCAATGGGCAGTAGCATGGAGGAAAAGAGAACGGGGAAATAGGCTACTGGATGTTTCTGTGTCGAGTATAGGTAATGCTTTGAGGTCACTCTTTAAAGAGGGCTATTGTAGAGTTACCTTCAAATCTTCGCAGAGCTTCCGTATGATAACCTGAAGCTACATTTTGAGATACGTTATACATGTTTGGTTTTCCTTTGGCTTGAAGGTGCTAGACATGCTCTGGTTAAGGTAATGCAATGGAAATGTATATTGGAGCCCTAGTTATTTAGTGGAATGGGTTATCAGTGGTGTCTTTTTTTGTGTGTGTGTTTAAGATTTTGAACGCTCAGGTGACTGACACTGGACGCTATGTGTGCGTAGCTGAAAACGTGGCTGGGAATGCGGAGAAGTACTTCAATCTCAATGTGCATGGTGAGTTTTCACATTGGATCACTCACCCAGAGACGATGCAGTCAATTTGATTGAGTGAAACTGCTTTTCCGTTAAAGCAGAATTTAAAAAAGTGATTAGATTATAGAAGAAAGTGCATGACTGGGAATTACATGTCCAGGTCGGATATCAGACACGTCTCTGACTAAACCAAACATAATAAATGCTTATCAGCTCTGAATGAGCCCTGAACGAGGCATATACATGTGCCATATGCATCTTTAAATAAGTATCATAGTAAACATGGTAGCGCACAGAAGGCTTAGGTTCTGCATGCTGGTACGGTTCACTGTGTCCAACTTGGAAAACTTTGGGAGTACATTTAAACCGGCTGCAGTGGACCCCAGCCCCAATCAGCACACGTTAAACTGCTGAGTCAGATGAAATATTTCTGTTATTAAATGTTCACCGTGTTTCTGCTTTCTGCAGTTCCTCCCTCCATACTGGGAGTTAGTGTGGAGAACGCCACAGTGGTGGTGAATAATTTCGTCTCTCTGAACTGCGAGGCCACTGGCTTCCCACCTCCCACTCTGAGCTGGCTCAAAGACAGGAGACCGGTACAAGCCAACACCAACGCTCTTATCATGCCAGGTACCCGCACATACATATGCACACAGACGGCGTCTACTCTCTTACCGTTTGCACTCACGTCGTCTCCGTCTCTGGTTTGTCATTCAGGCGGCCGTACTTTGCAAATTCTGAAGGCTAAGATGTCTGACGGTGGGAAGTACAGCTGTGTGGCCATCAATCCAGCCGGAGAGGCCCAAAAGCTCATCTACCTCACAGTGTTTGGTTAGTGTGGGTGTATGTGAAGGAACGAGAGAGAAAGAAAAGGAGAGAGAGACAGACAGAGATTGGAGTCAAGTTTGATTTTCCCCTGGAAGGTTTTCTCACCAGCATCGTATAGCTGTGTGCTTCTCGCTGAAGCCTGGTGAAATGATATGTATTTGATTTCATTACATGACTGTGAAATTCTATTCAGGCCCAGCAGGGTAAGCTTTAGCGCATGCGTGTTTTGATTTTCCATTCGGACCCATTGATGCTTACTCAGAGTACGATGCTGGCTTCACCAGCAGGCTAGTATGTCATTAATACTGGCTGTTTCTTCTTTCTGCCAGCTAACCATTGATACCACTTACGAAGGTCTGTAAACATCTGCATTGTTTCATCCTGCAGTGCCCCCCAGCATCAGGGATGGCGGCGGAGACTCACCTGTGGTGGTCAGTGTGCGTGTGGGTAATTCGGTGACTCTGGAGTGCCGTTCAAATGCTGTGCCCCCTCCCACCATTAGCTGGTACAAGAATGGACGCCTCATTACCGAGACTGCCAACCTTCGTGTGCTCGCAGATGGACAGATGCTGGAACTTAAAGCCACAGAGGTGTGTGTGTGTGTGTGTGTGTGTGTATGTGTATGTGTATGTGTGTGTGTGTGTGTGTGTGTGTGTGTGTGTGTGTGTGTGTGTGTGTGTATGTGTATGTGTATGTGTATATGTGTGTGTGTGTGTGTGTGTGTGTGTGTGTGTGTGTGTGTGTATGTGTATGTGTATGTGTTAGTGTGTGTGTGTATGTGTATGTGTGTGTGTGTGTGTGTGTGTGTATGTGTGTGTGTGTGTTTATGTTTATGTGTATGTGTGTATGTGTGTGTGTGTGTATGTGTGTGTATGTGTATGTGTATGTGTATGTGTGTGTGTGTGTGTGTGTGTGTGTGTGTGTATGTATGTGTGAGTGTGTGTGTGTGTGTGTGTGTGTGTGTGTGTGTGTATGTATTTATATATGTATGTGTGTGTGTGTGTGTGTGTGTGTGTGTGTGTGTGTGTGTGTTCTCCTTACCAAAGTTTGGGTCTAAGGTCTAAGGTGTGGTTGTGTACTACAGTTGTGCAGCTACTGCAGTACACATGTGCATGTGCTATTGTGTTACTGTGTCCAAGATCACATTTGTGACATGCTGTCGTATATGCAAAGGACAAAACAATGTACAATCACAGGGGTGTAAATTTGGTCTGGCAGGTCAGGGTCCGACATTAGGAGGGTGTAGCTACCGTACAGCAACTTATACATATAACTACATAAACAAAGAACATTCTGAAACTGTTTCCTTTGTAATGTACATGCAGGTCCGGTTGGTTAGCACACATGGCTAGGTCAAACTGTCATGCACCGTCAGTGTGCGACTCCCAGTCAAAGGCAGAGCAGATGAGCAGTTGAACGAGTCTGTTGCCAAAGTGGTTTGATGGCATAAACACTGTCTGCACACTGTCTACGTGTTCAGCTGTTGTGTCGTGTGCATTTGCGTACTTGTGTTAAGTATGTTATTGGCCTAAAAACTGTTCTTAGATTAAACTGACCACAAGGTTCTTCTCTCTGTGTCTTTCAGGTGTCCGATACTGGCCAGTACGTCTGCAAGGCCACAAATGTTGCAGGCCAGGTGGACAAGAACTTCCATCTTAATGTCCATGGTTAGAAATGCACACAGACCTTTTAAAAAGTTCTCCCGTCTGATATCTGCATAGAAAGCATAAATCCAGCACTATATATATCATATACCCAGCACTGTATATATCATATATCCAGCACTATATATTTCATAAATCCAGCACTATATATATCATATACCCAGCACTGTATATATCATATATCCAGCACTGTATATATCATATATCCAGCACTGTATACAGCATATATCCAGCATTGTATATGTCAAATACCCAGCACTGTATATATCACATATCCAGCACTGTATATATCATATTCCCAGCACTGTATATATCATATTCCCAGCACTGTATATATCATATATCCAGCACTGTATACAGCATATATCCAGCATTGTATATGTCAAATACCCAGCACTGTATATATCATACACCCAGCACTGTATATATCATATATCCAGCACTGTATACAGCATATATCCATTATTGTATATGTCATATACCCAGCACTGTATATAACATATACCCAGCACTGTATATAGCATATATCCAGCACTGTATATATCATATATCCAGCACTGTATACAGCATATATCCATTATTGTATATGTCATATACCCAGCACTGTATATAACATATACCCAGCACTGTATATAGCATATATCCAGCACTGTATATATCATATATCCAGCACTGTATATATCATATATCCAGCACTGTATATAGCATATATCCAGCACTGTATATATCATATATCCAGCACTGTATATAGCATATATCCAGCACTATATATTTCATAAATCCAGCACTATATATATCATATACCCAGCACTGTATATAGCATATATCCAGCACTATATATTTCATAAATCCAGCACTATATATATCATATACCCAGCACTGTATATATCATATATCCAGCACTATATATTTCATAAATCCAGCACTATATATATCATATACCCAGCACTGTATATATCATATATCCAGCACTGTATATATCATATATCCAGCACTGTATACAGCATATATCCAGCATTGTATATGTCAAATACCCAGCACTGTATATATCACATATCCAGCACTGTATATATCATATTCCCAGCACTGTATATATCATATTCCCAGCACTGTATATATCATATATCCAGCACTGTATACAGCATATATCCAGCATTGTATATGTCAAATACCCAGCACTGTATATATCATACACCCAGCACTGTATATATCATATATCCAGCACTGTATACAGCATATATCCATTATTGTATATGTCATATACCCAGCACTGTATATAACATATACCCAGCACTGTATATAGCATATATCCAGCACTGTATATATCATATATCCAGCACTGTATACAGCATATATCCATTATTGTATATGTCATATACCCAGCACTGTATATAACATATACCCAGCACTGTATATAGCATATATCCAGCACTGTATATATCATATATCCAGCACTGTATATATCATATATCCAGCACTGTATATAGCATATATCCAGCACTGTATATATCATATATCCAGCACTGTATATAGCATATATCCAGCACTGTATAAATCATATATCCAGCACTGTATATATCATATATCCAGCACTATATATTTCATAAATCCAGCACTGTATATATCATATATCCAGCACTGTATATATCATATTCCCAGCACTGTATATATCACATATCCAGCACTGTATATATCAGATATCCAGCACTGTATATATCATATTCCCAGCACTGTATATATCACATATCCAGCACTGTATATATCATATTCCCAGCACTGTATATATCATATATCCAGCACTGTATACAGCATATATCCAGCATTGTATATGTCAAATACCCAGCACTGTATATATCATACACCCAGCACTGTATATATCATATATCCAGCACTGTATATATCATATATCCAGCACTGTATACAGCATATATCCAGCATTGTATATGTCATATACCCAGCACTGTATATAACATATACCCAGCACTGTATATAGCATATATCCAGCACTGTATATATCATATATCCAGCACTGTATATATCATATATCCAGCACTGTATATATTATATACCCAGCACTGTATATATCATATATCCAGCACTGTATATAGCATATATTTTGCATTGTATACAGTATATCTTCAGCTCTGTATAAGGAATACATTTAGCGCTGTATAGAGCATATATTTAGTTTATATTTGCATTAAACACATTCAGCACTGTATATATCATAAATTCACCCCTGTTTACTGGAGAGTTGTGTAACAGTTCTTTAGTTCCTAATGAACTCTACACCCCGTGTTTGTGTGTGAGCAGTGCCTCCAAGCATAGATGGTCTAGCAGAAGAACATGTGGTGGAGACCATCAGCAACCCGGTGACCTTCGCCTGTGATGCCACGGGCATCCCCCCTCCTACACTCGCCTGGCTAAAGAATGGCAGAGTAATTGGTAAGAAAGCTTACAGAACTGAAGACTGGCGATCACACGCAGCGCTGCTCAGCGGACAATGATGAAGAATTTGTTGTTAAAGCAGGAACAGCATCAGATCTGCAGCCCTTTTCCCAGGTTTCCAATTAGTAGTCTAACAGGAACCTCATAGGCAAGTCAGTCTGAGATTGCTTAGCAATAGCGGTTTTAGCATCGCCTTCACCTCTCTAATAGGATTCCATTAAGGATCCCGGTCCTTGCCTGCCCTGAATGACCTTTTTTGGGATTTTTTGCAGAGAATTCCGAGTCTCTGGAGATGCACATCCTGTCAGGAGGTGGTAAGCTGCAGATCGCCCGCTCCCAGCTGTCTGACAGTGGCACATACACCTGTCTGGCATCCAATGTTGAGGGCAAAGCCCGTAAGAGCTACCATCTCACCATACAGGGTAAATACCAAACTGGCCACAATCAGAGCTCACAGATCCGAATGGAAGCCATGAGTTTGTGTTTAGCTGCTTCCATTATTTTTAACTAACCGCTAGTTCTACTAACTAATATGTACCAAAATATTTTTTTCATTGGTTTTTGATGATGACTGGATATGCATAGTGATGTTTGTTTATATATATATATATATCATATTGGTTTGTGTATGTACCTGTGTTATACACAACAATGTGATAAACTTGCAGCCAGCATGGAGTGAGGTGCTCTTTGTGAATGCAGCAAACATGAGGGCCACACCTCAGCCAAATGTAGGCAACTCTGATTTATGTAGTCTATTTAATCAATGCAGTGTCAAAAAACTTGCATTATTAATAAAACACTGTAACAACGCATTTGGTATTTGGCCTTAAGCCTAAATTTATTATCAATATATATATTAATATTCATACAAAAAGTAATTATTTTTAGGTCTATGTTTTTATTGAACTATTTCCTCATAGCAACCCTGTCTTAAATGTTGTTACCCTGTATTATTTGTAGTTCAGTTCTCTGCTAGGCTAATTAACCCTTCATTAAATCAAAATTTGGATGGAATGTAATGTTTGTGTGTAATTGCTTGGGATATCAAGAAGTAATCTGGAGCTACTTTGTTCTTCACATGAACAGCTCACATGATAGCAACCGCTTCTCTCCTTTCCTGCATTTATTCTAATGGGCAAACACACGCACACATTTTTTGGCCAGATTTTATTTTTGTTACCAAAATTCCTCTAAGAAATGTGCTGTGTATCCACAGCGCTGTATGAATTTTTTTTTTTTTTATTGACTGTCCTGCACTGAGCCTCACTCGGAAACACGCGTTTATTTATTTACTGACTGCTTACCTGCCTGGTAATCAATTATGTCGGTTGTATGGCAGTGCCGCCCAGCATCGTAGGTTCAGAGCTCCCTGGTGAGGTGAGCGTCCTGCTGAATGACAGTATCCAGCTTGTGTGCCGGGCAGAGGGGACTCCTCCACCCACCATCCAGTGGCTGAAGGATGGGCAAGCTCTAAGCCGGACCAGCCTTAAGAATATCAGGTGTGTGTGAAATCTTTCAGTGCTAGCCTGAGCCAGGCAATGTTGCACTCTTGTCAGTGTTCACAATGTACAGTAGAAATATATACGTGTGTGTGTGTGTGTGTGTGTGTGTGTGTGTGTGTCTGTGTGTGTGTGTGTGTGTGTGTGTGTGTGTGTGTGTGTGTGTGTGTGTGTGTGTGTGTGTGTGTGTGTGTGTGTGTGTGTGTGTGTGTGCATGTGTGTGTGTCTGTGTGTGTGTATGTGTGTGTGTGTCTGTGTGTTTCTGCAGGATCAGTCCAGATAGCAGTACACTGACGATAACAGCTGCCCACACAGCAGACAGTGGCAAATACACCTGTCTGGCCACCAATAAGGCTGGTGAGGAGGACAAGGTCTTTAATCTGAATGTATATGGTAAGTTCCAGCTCAGTATCCGAACAAACCAAAATCTAAACCATTACATAATTATTTTGACTTGTTTGCCGTATCTGGAGCAGTGGAACAACGGTGTTGGGATTTCATTTCTGTGTTACTTTGTGCAGCTTGAAAGGATGGTCTCAATGTCCATAGCAAACACTGTCTGCTTTCCTCAGTTCCTCCAGAGATCCAGGGTAACGGGGTCATGGCCGAGGAGTTAACCGCAGTGCTGGACAGCGGAGTGAACATCGAGTGTGTAGCCACTGGCTCCCCCCCACCTCAGCTCAATTGGCTGAAGAACGGCCTGCCTCTGCCAGTGTCTGCTCACTTACGCCTGTTGTCTGCTGGACAGGTCCTCCGGTAAGCCACGTTCATCCCAATCACCAGTATGATATCCTACAGAAAGCTACAGTCTCAATGTAAGCTGGTGGAGACGATAAAATCTTATGGGGCAACAACGTAAAAACTTCCCTCTGGCCTCGTTTCTTCTCTCAGGCTTTGCTAAAGACGTAATTATTTGAATGAAGTTAAACATTATACAAGCATGTCACTGGATTTAAGGTAGTAGCTGTATGTGACTGTAACCGAATGTCCTCAATGTTGCTCAGCATTGCCCGTGTTCAAGTGTCAGACGAAGGGACTTACACTTGCGTGGCCTCCAACCGAGCTGGAGTGGACAACAGACACTACAGTCTGCAGGTGTACGGTGGGTTAACTGTCAGAATGACCTATTTTACATTTTACAGTTTTTATGCAAAGAATGAAAAATAAATGTTATTGTTTTCAGTCTAATAATGCAGAGAAAATAAACAGATTCATCTCAACATTAGTACATGCACAAAACACATTTATTCGTGTCCTGTATTTGTCTTGTGGTATATATACATATAAATTTAATATACAAAACAGTTAATATTTTTTCAATATTTTTTGTAAGTGAAAATATTTACTGCTAATTTTAGTAAGGTTTAACATATAAAACAAATAAAATACTAAATATTCACAGGCGACTGTGTTGATGGACAAACAGTTAGTGACGAGCGCTGAGCTAAAATCAAGGCGAGGTTTATTTAACAGATTTGTAGTCAAACACAGCAGCAACAAGAGCAAGGCGGACATAACAGAGGGGCAAGGCACAGTCAGGGTGAAGACACAGGCGAGCAACGAAACCAAGCAAACAATCAGACCAGCAAAAGTACAGAAAAGGAGAAATACAAAACCAGAGTAGCAACATAAGGCAATCACAGAGAGACATGCTCAGTAAGCACAGACCAGCAATACTTCCCACTGAGCAGTGTGAGAGAGGAGTATTTGTTAAAGAGACTAGATTAACATCAGGTGTGATCAATACTCTGGAGACTCGGATCTAGAAAATGGAAAGGGATTGGTGACGTCATCAGGTGGGGGTTTATGAGAAATAGAGTCCGGGAGCTCAGGGGTGAGAGAAGAGCCAGCAGGCACCCCAAAATGTTAATTTAGCTAATTATTAATTAAAGTGCATTCTTCTATTTTCATATCATAAAAATATATTTTTTTATTTATGTGGTTATTAGTTTGAATGTTCTTTTTCATCTTACCATTTACCATTTATCATCTTTCATTTATTAATGTGTCTATTTATTTGCTGTTTTTGTTTATTTATTATTTAATACAGTCCCCCCCAGTCTGGATGGAGCAGGCACCACAGACGATGTGACTTTGGTTAGAGGGAGCATGGTGGCTCTGGTGTGCATCTCTGATGGGACACCCACCCCAACAGTCTCCTGGCTGAAGGAGGGTGCTGCTCTTCCTGTGGACACCCACATCAACCTCCTGAACCACAACAGCACTATGCAGATATTAGACATCCAGGTCCACAACACAGGACGCTACACCTGTGTAGCACAAAACCAGGCCGGAGAGGCCCATCGCCACTTCAACCTTAAAGTGCTGGGTGAGAAGAGAGACAGACTGTGTACAATATTTAGTAAACTATATGCTGTACTATATTTAGCAGTTAAAGAAAACAAGACATATGGCAGTGGTTTTGCTCACGTCTTAGTATTGCTAAGCAACCAAACACTTTTATGTTGTACAGCTTTGCGTTAGATCACAGTTTGACTCCTCTGTCTCTCAGATCCTCCACAGATAAATGGCTCTGGATTCCCCACTGAGGTGTCTGTGGTAGTGAACCATGCTCTGGAGCTCGTCTGTGAGGCAGAAGGCATACCTGTCCCCACGCTCACCTGGGTGAGGGATGGCAGACCGCTGCCCCAGACGGATGGCTTGCGCCTTCTCCGTGGAGGAGAAGTGCTCCGGATCAGCTCGGCACAGGTCAGACGTGTGGTCCACTAGGCCACTAGGAGTGATGTGCTCTGTGCATGTTGTCTAAGATGTGCTATGTGTTATAACTGGTTAGGTTTAAGATTCAAGCGTTTGTCAGTTAAGCAGTCTGTAATGTTCTGGTGGTCAGTCTGTGCAGTTAAGCAGTCTGTAGTGTTCTAGTGGTCAGTCTGTGCAGTTAAGCGGTATGTAATGTTCGGGTGATCAGTCTGTACAGTTAAGCAGTCTGTAATGTTCTGGTGGTCAGTCTGTGCAGTTAAGCAGTCTGTAGTGTTCTGGTGGTCAGTCTGTGCAGTTAAGCAGTCTGTAGTGTTTTGGTGGTCTGTCTGTGCAGTTAAGCAGTCTGTAGTGTTCTGGTAGTCAGTCTGTGCAGTTAAGCAGTCTGTAATGTTCTGGTGGTCAGTCTGTGCAGTTAAGCAGTCTGTAGTGTTTTGGTGGTCTGTCTGTGCAGTTAAGCAGTCTGTAATGTTCTGGTGGTCAGTCTGTGCAGTTGAGCAGTCTGTAATGTTCTGGTGGTCAGTTTGTGCAGTTAAGCAGTCTGTAGTGTTCTGGTGGTCAGTCTGTGCAGTTAAGCAGTCTGTAATGTTCTGGTGGTCAGTCTGTGCAGTTAAGCAGTCTGTAGTGTTCTAGTGATCAGTCTGTGCAGTTAAGCAGTCTGTAATGTTCTGGTGGTCAGTCTGTGCAGTTGAGCAGTCTGTAATGTTCTGGTGGTCAGTTTGTGCAGTTAAGCAGTCTGTAGTGTTCTGGTGGTCAGTCTGTGCAGTTAAGCAGTCTGTAATGTTCGGGTGATCAGTCTGTACAGTTGAGCAGTGTGTAATGTTCTGGTGGTCAGTCTGTGCAGTTGAGCAGTGTGTAATGTTCTGGTGGTCAGTCTGTGCAGTTGAGCAGTGTGTAATGTTCTGGTGGTCAGTCTGTGCAGTTAAGCAGGTGAGGTAGAATGGTTTTTGGAGAAAGTGAGGTGTTCAGAGCTCTGAGGGCCTGGGGGTAGAAACCTAATGCCTATAAAATACATATATATGTGATTTGCATACCAACATATGTTTTTACTGTTTTTACTCTAATTCATGTCAGGATGAAGAGTTCTGTCTGTCTGACTGTCGTTCTTAAGTTAGCTTATGCATACTTATCTAATTGCTGTGTCGGAATAAGTACAGTAGTACATGTGCAAAAGTTTGAACACCTCCAGTCAGATGACATATACATATACATGCTACATAAAACCGTTACCAGTCTTCTACTTAGAACACTTGTAAATATTTCATAAACTTGGAAAACATGAGATTAATAAACACATGTCATTTGACTGGGGCGCTCAAACCTTATGACTAAAGGTTGTCTCTCTGATTGTCTAAAACTTTCTGTTGATGCTCTTTAGGTTGAGGACACTGGACGGTACAGCTGTTTGGCCACCAGCCCCGCAGGAGATGATGACAAAGAGTTCCTGGTCAGAGTGCACGGTGGGTAGAGCATTGAGATATTTGCCATATTTTAAAATCCACAACTCTTCCACAGTGCCTGTTACATACACCATTTATAACCACAGTCCCGCCCAACATTGCTGGAGAGAGCGGCGTCCAAGATGTATCGGTGCTTCAGAACCGACAGGTGACGCTGGAATGCAAGTCAGACGCTGTGCCGCCTCCCACACTCTCCTGGCTCAAAGACGGAGCTCCACTTAAGGTATGCACACACCCACATGTATGTAAAAGGCTTTACGCTGTTATGAAATCTCCACTTCGTATATCTGACCTTTTCTAACTTCACAATGCATACATCCAGGATGATGCAATAACACATCCCTAGCTGTTACTGCTAGCTAATGCATCCCTATATACTGCAACATACGCTCAAATGCAGGAGCTTCAGCACTCCAGGTGAGTTTACAGTTAAGCTGTTGGCACCTCCTCTACAAGTTAAATATGTCATTTTTGTGAGGGCATGTAAAATCTTTATTTCCTGAGTAAAAATTAGTAAAAATGCTAAAAATTACAGAATTAAATATTGTATAGCCTCTAATTATGGAACTGAGGTATTTCAGCCACACCTATTGGTTATAAATGTAAGAAATGTCACACATAGCTGTGTAATCTCCATAGACCAACATTATCCACAGAATCGGCCGTATTGTAAAGCTTGTGAAATGTCTTCCCAGCTAGATCTGCCCTAGCCAACAGTAAGTGCAATTATGTTAACATGGAAGTATCCAGAGCCAACAGTACCGACATCACACGTGGTAGGCCGATCCTGCACGCCGATTGTGCTAAGGCCTGTTCAACTGCATACATCTGTTGTTGCTGTTGAGTTTTGACCTGCCTCAAGCGCTGAGAGCTTCACACAAGCCTAACATCACTATATACAACGGTGTAAAGCACGCAGCCACTGCAGCGGTGGAAACCTGTTCTCAGCATGAATCACACTTTACTATTTTGTGGCCTGACGTATGAATGCATGGTGGGGGAAGGATAATGGTCTGGGGTTGATTGTCAGGGTTTGGGCCCCTTAGTTTCAGTGAAGGGCTCTTGACACTGACCTGCTACAATGCCTTGTCATTTTAATCCATGTTAAATGGGCATGTCCTCTAACTGCAGGTGTCTCCACGAGTGCGTGTGCTGTCCAGTGGTCGCTACCTGCAGATCAATAATGCAGAGCTGGGAGATGCAGCTCGCTACACCTGCATGGCCAGCAACATTGCCGGGCAGACAAGGAGGCATTTCAATCTCAGTGTGAACGGTGAGCTGCCTCGTGTTGACAATGGTACACTACCCAAATAATATCATGCCAGAAAATGCTGAATGCTCGAAGGTGGCTGACGAATTAGTCATGATAACGGATGTAGTCCATAATTCCACCCCTAAATAGTGGACATACTGTATAAGCTAGAGTAATGGTGCAAAGTAGGTGTCTCAGATAAAGTAATTTCAGTACATTCAAATGTGCTTGTCTCTAGTTGCTCCCACGATAAAGGATGGTCCCCAGGCAGTATCTGTACATATCAACCAGCCAGTGGTCCTGGAGTGTATTGTTAGTGGGGTACCTGCCCCACGTGTCACCTGGAGGAAACATGGAGCTGTTCTGGCGGGAAACAGTCCCAGGTATGTTCAGCAACACACAGCCTGACTATTTGTCGCATGTCACTGTAAGTCACTTCTCTTTATTTCATTTTAGCTGAAGTAATGCTTGGCTCTCCCATGTGCACAGGTATAGGTTTGCCCTGGATGGCTCTCTACATATCCACTCGGCCCAAGTGACTGATACAGGTCGCTATCTGTGCATGGCCACCAACCAGGCGGGCACCCAGCGCAAGAGAGTGGATCTGCAGGTTTATGGTGAGTGAGTGCTACTTAACCTGTACAGTCTTAGGAGGCTGCTTGTGTTCACCTGGTCAAATACAGATGTGGAAAGAGAAACATGATACTCTTTTATAAGTCAGAAAAGAAATGAAAAGTAAATGAAAATGAAAAACAGAAATGAAGTTCGTATGACCTCATTTTCACTTTGAAATCTTCTACTTTCCGTCTTTTGTCACTGGACAAAAAATTAGCCACCTTGTATGTGTAAGGTTGTAGTAACTTCCGGCTCCTGCAGATGCATGAGGATGATGGGGTTATAAATACCTGTGTGGTGTGAGTGACAGGATCCATAGATTGAGAAGAGGTAGTACAGTGCAGTGAATGTCTCTTTCCATGTGTGGAAAATGGCTCCAAAGCAGATGTTAATGGTGGGTTAAAAGGAGCATTTGAGCGTGCCAAAGACCATAGTATGAAGGAAGCAGCTGAATCTGCAGGTGTATGGAAGCATACGGTCATACAGGTCTACCAGCAGTGACTAAAATCCCAGTCTACAGGAAATTCTCCTCGGAATTGTGCCAGGGAAAGCATCCACCAAATCTTCACCCAACTGCATAATTCTTCTTAATAATTCTTAAATTTCCCTCTGGGATCAATAAAGTATCTATCTATGTATCTATCTATCTATCTATCTATCTAATTCTTTGGTGTCTGGACATTGATGTGGCTGACATCCAGTAACTTACAAGCCAAATCCAGGCATGGCTGTTATTGGTGGTCATGGAGGTATTACATGCTATTACGTATATACGTAATAATATATATATATATATATTTAATAAATATAGTTTTATTTATTTTCAGTTGTATTCAGTATGGCTCTGTGTGAATATCACCGTAGTTTGCTGTGTTGTTATATGTTGTAAAAAATGATGTGGATGTTGGGAATTTTGACTTAGCTATATGAGCTATACAACAATAAAACAATAAATAGAGGAATTTAGTGTGACACATGAGGGTTACATTCTGTCAACCCTGGGATTCACAGCAAAACAAAATCAAATCAAATCACTTTTATTGTCACATCACATTTTCACAGGTGTGAAAGTGAGTGAAAAACGTGAGTGAGTGCATAGTCCCTTACAGTACTTCAATACAAACATATACATTATACAATAAATATTTACAATACGAAAATCTCTGTTTATACTAATTTACAGTTATGAATAAAAGTTATATATGAATAAAAACTATGATATATGCAGATGTACAAATTTCCATATAGCACTATATTAAGGCTGAGGTAGATGAGAGATGCAGGGTATATACAGGGCATGGAATATTGATGTGTGTATATATATATATACACTACAGCAAGCGAGAACTCTTTATGTATTTCCTTCCCTCTAAAGTTTCCTTCTGTATGACCCACTGTCATCTATAAACATGGACCTAAAAATGCCGCAGTGCTAAAACTGTACCAGCTTGTTTTCTGAACCCGAAATTTTGTTTGTCCAGGTGAATAAGTAACTGCGTGTCATAAGATCCCATTTCCCTGGCACCTCTACAGAAACACATTTTGGACAGCAAGCATGCCTTGGCAGGTGAAACTACCTTTGCTAACTTAGTAACCGTTTCTTCTGTCCATTTGCTCAAACCCCAGTGCCTCCTTCCATTGCTGATGGTCCCACCAATGTCACCGTAACCGTAAACATCCAGACCACCCTGTCCTGTGAGGCCACAGGTATTCCCAAACCCTCCGTCACATGGACCAAAGATGCTCGCCCTGTCAACACTGACCAGAACCAGAATATGTACAGGTTCAGCCAGGTTTTCTTCCTCTTTATTGGCTCTTTCTCTGCATATCGCATGTCTAAGTGCCCTCAGCAATGAGCAGCTCTGTGTTAATCATCATCCTGTATGTCTGTGAGGCTTACATTGCTTGCTGTTTACAGATCAGTCATGAGTCTTTTTTTCTTAATGTCAAATTTTGACTCTAATGCAAATCACTTGTTGGTTTGGGTCGACAGACTGCTGTCATCCGGCTCGCTGGTTGTTATTGCACCCACAGTGGAGGACACAGCAGTGTATGAGTGTCTGGTGACCAATGAGGCTGGTCAAGAGAGCAGAGCCATCCAGCTTACTGTACACGGTGAAAACCTCTTACCTGTGCCTGTTAAACTTTTATTTATGACTTGTTTTTATTAATTCAACCTTTATTATCAACATAATCACTTTATAATTCATATCTCTGTTACACGTTCCTTTCCATCTCTTTGTAAACTCACTCATTCAGTTAGTCATCTTAAAACTAGAAACTGACTCAGGAACTCTCTCTGTAGTGCCACCATCTATTGCTGATGAGGCCACAGAGCTGGTGGTTAACAGACTGTCTCCAGTGGTCATCGGTTGCACTGCATCGGGGGTGCCCGAACCCGCCCTGCACTGGAGCAAAGATGGGATGCGACTGGCGAAAGAGGGACAGGGATACAAGACGCTCCCATCTGGTGAGTTTATCTCTATGCAGGTGCATAGTAACTGCTATAGGAGACACTACTGAGAAAACACTCACCGGTCATTGTGAACTACTACAACCAATTACAGTATATGCTCACTGAGCACTTTATTAGAAACGCCTCCTTGCAGCTACACTCATTCTCCATTTTAGCAGCTCCACTTTCTTTATAGGAACAGACTTTTCACCTGTTTCACTGTTTGCTCTTCTATGATTGGGACCCCCACAGGACCACCACAGAGTAGGTATTATGTGGGTGGTGGATCATTCTCAGCACTGCAGTGACACTGACGTGATGGTGGTGTGTTAGTTTGTATGGCCTTGCTGGCCTACCTCAGGGACAATAGTTCATCTATTGCTGCATAGTTCCTTTATGATTGGTCACACAGGACTCTGCCCACAGGATGCTGTTGGCTGGACAGTTTTAGTTGGGGAATGATTCTGATCCACTCTCACCAGCACTACACACACTAACACACCACCACCATGTCAGTGTCGCTGCAGTGCTAAGACTGAGCCACCACCCACATACTACCTGCATACTAGTTGTTCTGACCACCTGACCAGGCTAAACATGAGCTAACATAGTATGCAGAGAAACAAGTGCACTACGGTCTACAGCTGTTTAACCTGTAATGTTAATTTAACGGAGGAGTAATCAGTGTTTACATGTGTGAACATTTTGTTCAGGGAGCTCAACATTTCAGGTTAATCCAGTGTATATATACAGGGGTTGGCCAATGAAACTGAAACACCTGTCATTTTAGTGTGGGAGGTCTCATGGCTAAATTGGACCAGCCTGGTGGCCAATCTTCATTAATTGCACATTGCACCAGTAAGAGCAGAGTGTGAAGGTTCAGTTAGCTGGTAAGAGCACAGTTCTGCTCAAAATACTGCAATGCACACAACATTATGGGTGACATACCAGAGTTCAAAAGAGGACAAACTGTTGGTGCATCTGTGACCAAGACAGCAAGTCTTTGTGATGTATCAAGAGCCACGGTATCCAGGGTAATGTCAGCATACCACCAAGAAGGACGAACCTCCACCAGCATCACGTAGTGACCTGGCCACTATCCTGCAAGAGGAATGGCTTAAACTCCCTCTGACCACTGTGCAGGACGCAGTATATGTCATTCCCAAGACGAACTGACGCTGTATTGGCCGCAAAAGGAGGCCCTACACCGTACTAATAAATGATTGTGGTCTAAAACCAGGTGTTTCAGTTTCATTGTCCAACCCCTGTAAGTTAAGCTGATGAAATGGGCAGTTGGTGCACATACAAATAGGTTTTTCTAATAAAGTGCTTGCTGAGTGTCTATATGCCAGAAATCTCTTAACCTCAACAGTTTTGAAAGAAAAATTATTGTATTGAAAAATTATAATAATTATATTTATAAAAGAAATTGAATTATATTGAAAAATATTCTATATTTTAACTAGAGCCCTATTTAATATAACCATATTTAATATAATCATATTTAATATAAAATAAATAATAAGTTAGTAGGGTAAATGTGCTGTTTCTAAATATTGACGGGACGTGCCTGGTGTGTTTCAGGTCCCCTGGAAATCGCTGCTGCAGAGTTGAGTCATGCTGGCCGTTACTCGTGCTTCGCTAAGAATGCTGCCGGATCAGCCCATCGTCATGTCCATCTTATTGTGCAGGGTAAGGAGACAGAGACAATGGAGTCATAGCAGGAAGTTATTATTATTGGACTAATGAGCTGCTCTACAAGCGTTAGTCATACCTGTCTGTATTTTGTTATGCAAAAATGCAAATAATCCAACATGGTCTTTCAAACCTGCTGTATACTACACAACGCTTCGCAGCCCGGCCATGTGACAGTCAGTATATATAACTTATGGTCCATTGTCCTTGTTCCATCATGAGTGGTCTGGTAAAACCACATAATCAGTCATGTCACTTGTTACCTACCAGAGCCACCAGTGATTCAAGCTCACCCCTCAACACTGGACGTGATCCTGAACAACCATGTGACCCTGCCATGCCGTGCTGTGGGCTCCCCTCGTCCCACCATCACCTGGCAGAAAGAGGGCATCAACATCTACACCTCTGGTGAGAGCCGGCTCTGCCTTGGGCCGTGTTTGTGTGGTCAGAGAAATAAACTGTCAGAGAAGTAAATCTGCTGAACAGGCTGAAGATGAGCATCAAAATGCGAATGTGGCTACGATTAGCATAATCTCGTTATTGTCTTTCAGACGTTCCTGTATGGCTGAAATATTTCAGAACTGTACTAAAATGATTCTGTCCCATTTCCTTGCCTGCCGCTTTATGTGTAGGAGGTGATGTTACTGTGTTACCCAATGGTGGCCTTCAAATCTCACGGGCCAAAGTGGAAGATGCTGGAACCTACATGTGTGTGGCCCAGAATCCAGCAGGCACAGCGCTGGGCAAGACCAAACTCCGGGTGCAAGGTAGGATCAGATGACTCGACCACACCTCAGTGGTTAGTCATTAGTATATCTCACAACTCATCCCATTAGTGAGCTACAATCCTCAATCCTAAATATATTCTGACCTGTATCAGTTATTAGTTGTTGTGCAGTCACTGTGGATCAGGAGGAGTGGAGACAGCGATGTACTTTCTCCTTTACTGCCAGAAACACAGACGTGTCAGAGATGAATACTTAGGGAGGAGAAATATAAATACTATTTAATGTATATAATAATTAAATATAATAATATATGTAAAATTATGTGTTTGTAAATTGTCATGTGATCCCGTCATGCCAATAGACCTAAACTGAACTAAACATTTTTTTTTTATTTAAAGCAAAATTATTACATTTAATAATTTTTGCAAACACAGTATATTGTCACTGTCCAATGAAAAACTTGTATGTCCATTTTTGATGATTTTCACTTTTATGTGTCATTTGATCACATGGGCTGCTGTTTACACTGTGTGCGAATTTCATGATGAATGGACAAACAGAAATGGCCCAAAGATCACTTGGAAAACGTCTGGTTTCCATTGACTTGCATTAGAATTAAGTTGGGTTTTGGCCTCTCCTGTAAAGTTGCTAATTTGGAGATACATGTTTTTCTTTGGACAGTGACGATATACGTGTTTTGAGGTTTTCAAGACAACCCAAAGAAGAAGGTCAAGGCTCGCCACTCTGCAAAGAAATACGTCAGTTAATAATTGAGCAATTTAAGGACCACCTTGATAAGCTGGAGAGGGGTTTTAGTTATTTCAGCATCTAGATCACATGATATGATTAGACAGTTCAGGAAATCCAGAGGAATTACAGTAACCTTCCATTCTGAATATGCATTACATT
Organism: Prochilodus magdalenae; assembly: GCA_024036415.1. Taxonomy (NCBI): domain Eukaryota; kingdom Metazoa; phylum Chordata; class Actinopteri; order Characiformes; family Prochilodontidae; genus Prochilodus; species Prochilodus magdalenae. The sequence continues at coordinate 102,017 of JAMWET010005946.1, read as the reverse complement.
AAAAGCTGGTGTGTGTCTGTGATGGATATGACTGCATGGGCTAGTGAATACTGTGACAAGCCATAAACACTGAATAGGACTGTACTCTGCACAGTGGAAGCCATATCTGAACCACGCCCAGTGCTGCCAATGAGCTTAGATTCATCTGTATAGGAATAGTGCATGGAGAAAATGTGTATTCATTGTAAACATGCCTCTTAAAACATCTCAGACAGTGATCCTCCAGACACGAGGCTGCAAACCTGTTTTCTGTCTGATCAGTGCCTGTCTAAAAAGTGTCTGTTTCGTATCACAGTTCCTCCAGTCATCGACTCGAACACCAAGTCCTATACTGTGACTATGGACGGCTCAGTGACTCTGCAGTGCCAGGCCGATGGCTACCCGACACCGTCAGTGAGCTGGCACAAGGATGGCCAGCCGCTGACTGACTCTGTACGCCAACGTGTTCTGAGCTCTGGCTCTCTGGCCATGGCCTTCGCCCAGCCAGGAGACACGGGCAGATACACCTGCACTGCAGCCAACGTGGCTGGGAGCAGCAGCGTGGACATGAGCCTCACCGTGCTAAGTGAGTCAGAAAGGGAAGTTATAAACACAGTGTGACAGTGACAGGATGGGAGGATGAATGAACAGATGAATGGATAGTTGCTCTTTGAAAAAAAGAATGAATTCATTTAGTATTTAGGGATGGGCATTTTAGCTAGTTTTGCCACATATTCGCATATTTAAGTGGTCTTGTGCAGAAGTTTGCTCTCTTAGTACATTATGTTTGCCATAAATCAATAACAGTTTTAACTGAGATAATGTGCAAGATACACAGTCAAACCACATTATTATGACCATTGTTGACCTCATTATTGGCCATATGACCTCATTAGTCTTACTTGCGACGTCGGCGGCACGTAGCTCATGAATGAAGTCACATTCACATGGCATTCTCTGGGCCCCTCATCCACGTAGAAGTCCCGCTCAACCGATCTGGCTATGAATCCATCCATGCATATCACGTACAACCATACATGCTGATTGTCTTCCCTGGGGGAGGGGAATCTTCCAGCAAGACAATGCCACATGTCACTCAACTAGAAATGTCTGACATTAGCTGGAAGAGCTTGTCCAATACAGTACAACCCAGGCCCTGTAATTCCCCAGACTTGAACCCAGTGGAGCATCTGTGGGACCATCTCAATCATCGTATTCTCTTTATGGGTCCTCCCCCACACACCCTCCAGCAGCTGGGGGATGCAGTGCAGTCAGCATTGCTCTAGATACCTGTGACAACCTAGTCTAGCTGCTTACTCTGGATATTAGCTGGTGGTCATAATAATGTGACTTGACTGTGTGTGTCCTTTTCTGCTTGCATAAATAATAAGATGAATTTAGATGTCTGTAAAGCCATGCCCTAGTACCATTACTGCACTTCTCAATGAAACTCTGCCACCCTTCCTCCCCAGTCCCTCCCTCCATCCGTGAAGGTGATCCAGAGCTGTCAGTGATAGAGAACACTCAGACCCTGTTGTCTTGCGTGGCACAAGGTGTTCCTCAGCCCAGCCTAAGCTGGGAGAGAGAGGGCATCCCACTCACAGACTCAGTAGGAGAGTACACCATCCTGCCGTCTGGAGAGCTTATTATTGATACCACTCAGGTTTGAGACAACTTCCTGTTACTAATAACATATGACCTTCACTGGCAATAATACAGCAGTTTATACAATTCATAATTCTGTCCGCCAACACACATCTGTTATCTATACATACTGATATCAATAAACAATCAGCTACATTTTTGCCTCCACCTCGAATTCTTTAATATGTCCCTTTGTCCCTTTTGGAATACAGCCTGATGATGCCGGGAGTTACACATGTGTAGCTTCCAACTCAGTGGGACAGGACAGTCGGACCATCTCTCTCTCCGTGCACACGCACCCAGCTTTCACTGAGCTCCTAGGGGACGTGGCTCTCAACAAGGGAGAGCAACTCCTGCTGACCTGCGGGGCCATTGGCATCCCTCCTCCCAAAAT
>JAMWET010005946.1:0-95000 GCA_024036415.1 Prochilodus magdalenae | reverse complement strand
GTGCAGACACACAAACTCAAGTGTGCACAGAGAGGAACTGCCCCGGTAAGAGAGTGACTGTGCAGGAGGGAGTGTAGTTTTGGACAGACTGATTCATAACCAAGGGAGTCAGTTCTGTGAAGGTTCTGATTTAGCCGTATTCAGTAGGATTCATATACAGTAATATTCAACTAGACCTGAAAACTGAGGCTGTATCAAACACTGCAGCAAACATCGCATGTAAAGATATTCAAAGCAGAGGGGGGCTGGGTTAAATATACATTCATTTTAACATCCCCGATCAAATGAAATTTAAACTCGTCATCCACATACCATTTTAACTTACTTCCACATGAAAATGAGTTAACACATGCTGGTGGTTGGTTGGTGGAGCTCAGCAGGTAACACCACTATCCAGGGTGCTACCACCACATGTGGGAGACTGGGGTTCAAATCCTGGTCTGGGTGACTATGCTGTGCTCCACCAATAAGAGTCCTTGGGCAAGACTCCTAACACTACATTGGCCTACCTGTAATATGATTAACCTTGTAAGTCGCTCTGGATAACAGCGTTAGCTAAATGCTGTACAGAGAGCAAATGTAAATGTGGCTTCTTACAGTTTTTTGTTTATTTAATTATATTGTCATTTTTAATTGTATTAGAATTATAGAGTTATAGAGTTTAGAGTTCTAAAGTTTTGGTAACTCTATAAAAATATAGAGTTTGAGATTATTAGAAAACATGAAATCTAATATAAATAAAAATCTGTATAAAGTGAATATGTTGAAAATGTTGGATTCATAAAAAAGCAGTAACATGTTTTTGACTGGGGTGCCGAAACGTTTGATAAGCTGCTACATTTACGGTATTTAGCTGACGCTCTTATCCAGAGCGACTTACAAGGTTAATCAGATTACAGGGAGGCCAATGTAGTGTTAGGAGTCTTGCCCAAGGACTCTTACTGGTGTAGCACAGCATAGTCACCCAGACCGGGATTCGAACCCCAGTCTCCCACATGTGGTGGTGGTTCCCTGGTAGGTAACGGTGTTATCCGGTGAGCTACACCAACCACACCAGCTGCTAGATGTGAGTTCATGTTAGGTAGTAGTTCTATGGCTTACAGCTGTTTCATGTTTCATTGCTCAAGCATGCCTGATTCTACTCATTGTCTCTTGAGTATTATTAAGCTATTTAAGAGCTGAATGTGATTGTGGACTGCTAAAGGTACAAGGAAGTCATCACTGTGCATCACTGGTTTGCAGGACTACAGTACAGGAGTCGAGATCTGGTGTAATAGGCTGCCTCTGATGATTGATATAAGACATAACCACAAGGGTGTTTACTGATGCTGCTTTGTAACCACTTCTCCACTATAGTGGACGGCAAGTGGGCATCCTGGGTGAGCTGGGGGGCCTGCAGTGTTTCCTGCGGAGGTGGAACCAGACAGAGGACACGCCTCTGTGCCAGCCCAGCCCCTCAGCACGGAGGAAGGCAGTGCGAAGGAAGTGATGTCCACATCGACTTCTGCAATAGTGAACCATGTCCTAGTGAGTCCTCATACACACAGAGTCTGGTTCTCCCACATACTCTGATTATTGGCATGTTAATGCCACATTGACAAAGATTTTGACTGCTAAATTGCCAAAAGTATGTGGACACCTCTATAAATTTACATTTACATTTACATTTATGGCATTTAGCTGACGCTCTTATCCAGAGCGACTTACAAGGTTAATCACAGGTAGGCCAATGTAGTGTTAGGAGTCTTGCCCAAGGACTCTTATTGGTGTAGCACAGCGTAGTCACCCAGACTGGGATTCGAATCCCAAATTATTTAGTGCGGTTATATGTAATGGACAAGTCTCTGTTTTTCCTGGGTTTGATGGGAACCTGAGTCATGTGGAAGTCCTATGGACTGGTGGTTCATCTCCAACACGCTTATAAAGATGTGATGACTAGAGACCCACTTACCTGATTGTGTTAAAGTTCATTTTAGAGCTAGATTTGTGAAAGTTTGGTGGCATTTAATGCATTTAGTAAGTGCACAATGAACTTTATTCAGCTTATGCAGCCTAATATACATAACTGTGAGCAATACGTCTGTTGCTCCTACAGTCAATGGTAACTGGGGCCCATGGAGCAGTTGGGGCAGCTGCAGCAGGACTTGCAATGGAGGTCAAATGCGTCGCTACAGAACATGTGACAACCCCCGACCAGCCAATGGGGGTAGAGCGTGTGCTGGAACAGACACAGAGATCCAGAAATGTGGCACAGCGAGTTGCCCAGGTAAGACCAGTGAGCACAGACACATTACTGAATTAAAGCGAGGGATTACAGAATCATCTGTATTAGTTGTTGTGTTGGATTATCACAGAATGCGGGAATAAATGATATTGTTTCATCATTAATACCGCTGATAACTATCGGATGTGTGTTTGTGCATACTCAGTGGATGGAAACTGGGGTTCGTGGCAGCCATGGGGTGAATGTTCAGCCTCATGTGGAGTTGGGGAGCGGACTAGGGCGCGACTCTGTAACAGTCCCGCTCCAAGCAATAAAGGGCGCTCCTGTCCAGGAGACTCCACGCAGCTGTCCAAGTGTAATATCCAGCCATGTCCAGGTCTCTATCACTTAGCATTTTGACTTTGCTCAGCTCAAAAAGACCTACACAAGTTCCCAGCTCTGGTTCTGCACCTCTGCTGAGAATATTTCAGTGTTTTCAATGGAGTCCAGGACCAGGACTGGGAACCAGTGGTCTAACGATGTATGGTCCTTTAACTATGCCACAGGACATGACTAACCAGCAGAGAAATATGTTCCTCTGTTCGTTCAGGTGGTCCTCAGAAGGCCAGAGGGAGCGTCATCGGCAACATTAATGATGTGGAATTTGGCATCGCCATCCTCAATGCCACCATCTCCAGCAGTCCATCAGGAGGAAAAGTGGTACAGGCTACCATCACCAACATTCCCAGGAACTTAGGTCAGTGACTGTGTGTATAATGCATGAAGTCTGTTAAGCAAGGCTTACACTGTGTGACCTTAGCCTGTTTTTACGCCCCCTTTGATGGGAGCCCATTGAATTTAATGGCTGAACGTAGGCGTCATTGGCTAGCGTTTGCTGTGCAGTGTTAGCGATGTCTGCCTATCTGCTCAAGCAAGCTCCCATTGGGCAGTCAAGACGATCAGGTGCATTGGTTGGAACTGGTTGCTTGTCTCACAGTTTGAGCAGTCTCGCAAACCAGTTGTCAAAGCCACACACAAAAAATCACAACCACAGCTGAAAACATATAAACAAGAACCACATAAGTCGACATCCATAATACCAATGCATAGGCCACCTTTGCTCTGTTTGGCTGAATAGAATTGTGAGGTGTAAACTCAAAAGTATTGTGATTTTTTAGTTTTATTGTTTCTGTAAAACTGTCTGTAGTTTGGCTGCTCTTAAGTTTGGCAAAGTTAGCAAAATGTATTTAGGCGAGGCCAATTATTCTCTGAGTAGAGAGTTTAGGGCCATTTCTGTTCCACCTCTAACCCATCCGTAAAGTGAAACACCCACATACACACTAGGGGGCAGTGAGCACACTTGCCCAGAGCAGTGGGCAGCCCTAACCACAGACCCCAGGGAGCAGTTAGGGGTAAGACTTGCTCAAGGGCACCCGGGGAGCAGGTAGGGGTAAGACTTGCTCAAGGGCACCCGGGGAGCAGGTAGGGGGACGCCTTACTCAAGGGCACCCGGGGAACAGTTAGGGGTAAGACTTGCTCAAGGGCACCGGGGGAGCAGTTAGGGGTAAGACTTGCTCAAGGGCACCCGGGGAGCAGGTAGGGGGACGCCTTACTCAAGGGCACCCGGGGAACAGTTAGGGGTAAGACTTGCTTAAGGGCACCCGGGGAACAGTTAGGGGTAAGACTTGCTTAAGGGCACCCGGGGAGCAGTTAGGGGTAAGACTTGCTTAAGGGCACCTGGGGAGCAGGTAGGGGGACGCCTTACTCAAGGGCACCCGGGGAACAGTTAGGGGTAAGACTTGCTTAAGGGCACCCGGGGAGCAGTTAGGGGTAAGACTTGCTCAAGGGCACCCGGGGAGCAGTTAGGGGTAAGACTTGCTCAAGGGCACCCGGGGAGCAGTTAGGGGTAAGACTTACTCAAGGTCAACTCAGTCTTTACAGTCAGTTCAGGAAATCAAACAGTCAACCCTCTGGTTACAAAGCTGGTTCCCTAACCTCCAGCCCACGACTGCCCCATAACTGCCCCTGACTCCAGCCTATGACCGCCCCATCACTGTTTGTCAAAGGCTGAATCTCAAACCAGTCCCCTTCCTCGTACATAGTGCCCTGATAGTCCTGACTTACAGTGGTCTATTTGTCTAGTATGGAATTGTGCACACATGGCTGGATCCCAGATTATTGTAACTCCTGTGTGGTGCACTAAGTAAGGAGCATGATGTGATAAGAGATTCAGTCGAATGTTTTGTTTGGGACACACAGCATGTTGTTTCGAAATGAACAGCTTTATTGGAAGCTGTAGGTGGATCTGTCTGTAGCGACTGTGTTTCATACCGAGCACAGGTTGCACACGATGGCCAGTTCAAATGTACAGTGTAAGCCTGGCTCTGCTACTGAGGTGGGATTTAAAGGAACACTATCAGTCAACTCTGCATCATATTAAAATGGATAGTCTTATGACGCCCATCTGTTTTCTTCCAGACACGGTTTCCACGGTGATACTTTGCTTTCTTAAGTCTTGGTTTGGTGTCATTTCTGTTTCCAGGCCCTGCAATGAGAAAACTGATCTCCCTACTCAACCCCATCTACTGGACCACAGCCCAGGAGCTGGGCGAGGCTGTCAATGGCTACACCCTCACAGACGGCATCTTCAGACGAGAGACTCAAGTTGAGTTTGCCACGGGTGAGTGGAACTGAGACACCATGCTTGATGATTAACTCGTTGAATCAAGTTCAGGTTTTTTCAAAGCAGGGAAAACATTTGCAGACCAGGACCGGAGTAAAAGTCAGACCTTCCAGCTGAAATGCAGCCAATACAGACAGCAATTTAACAGCTTTCATAATTACCCAGACCTGTTTCCCATCTCTCCTTCTGGAGACTCACATCTACTCGACATTTGTCCTGCTGTTAAAGGCGGATTCCGGGATGCCAGTGCTGTTTTGCAACACATGATAGATCTTCCTAATTACGTGCATGTGTATCTGCTTAAGGCGAAATCCTGAGGATGACTCATGTGGCACGAGGAGTGGACACAGATGGGGCTCTGCTCTTGGACATCGTGGTGAATGGGCACATCCTCCAATTGCCTTCCAATGCAGACATCAGCCTCAAGGTAGAGCTTCTGTTTAGTCTCTGCCATCACTGCAGTGTAAAGGGCTTCCTTTGTGGAATGCAGAATATTTCCAGGTGTTCCTGTTCCACAGCTAAACATCCATCCCTGCTCTGAAACACAATGTTCTTATATCAAGTTATATATGACTCTGGTAAGCCACGTTTTCTCGGTATATTAGCAGATCATCTGGCCTGTTTCAGGCTGATTTCTAAAAATGATCTGCCAATGGACTGAGGAAATCTGGCTTACTAAAATGACTAAGAACAAATACGTTAAATAATCTTAAAATGAACTTTAAAAAATGAGAATTTTAAGATCTGTCAGTTAGGTGTAAGATGACATGAAATGAGTCCGAAAAGTCTTGATAATTAGCTAATGATCTTAATTTTTGCATATGATTTATGTTACCTATTCATTGACTTAATCAAGTTCTCAAACAGTTCTGTGGAGCTTGAAGTGAATTTAATTTTGAAGATAAAGATCAAGATAAAAATGCTGCATCTAAGTTGATCTTGAAGTTAACAGCAAGTTCTCCTTCTGTTGGTCATTTGGTAGGATAAAACACTAGAAAAGTGCATTTTTTAAAAAAGAAAACGCGGGATGATTGCTCAGTGTGCTAAGTCAGGAACAAGGGATGAGTAAACGAGTGTGGGTTGGTATGGCTGTGGATTAGCGTTTGGGGACCTACCCTTAGTGAGTACATGAAGTTTAGTGGCTCTCGGTCGAACAAAAGCATTACTGCTTGGTTTGGGTCGCAAATGACTGGGACTCTAAGGGAGGAACGAGGGATGAATAAACGACAGATAGATGAGTGCGGGTCAGTATGGCTGTGGTTTAGAGCTTGGGGACCTCCCCTTAGTGAGCATGTGAAGTGTGGTGGCTCTCAGGCGAAGGAAACAGCCGCGCTTAGGTGGGTCCAAAAATGACTGGGACTATGGGAGGAACGAGGAATGCGTTAAAAAAAGGAGAAATGAATGAGTGCGGGTCTATCCAATGCTGGATACCTGCCCCGAGCCAGTGTATCCGATCTGGTGTCTCTAGGTCAAGCAGAAGTCGGTTAGTTTTTCGACCCTATTCATTCTATGGAAAAAATTCCGGGACAAATCATTCCTACTCGGAATCTGATCAGTTAATAAAAGTATACAAGCCCACATCAGCGTATCATACCGGACAATCTGGAGTCGATATCTCGAAAGCTGCGGGCTGAGTTAGTCGGCGATGAAACGGGAGAAAAAGAAAAAAAGAAAAATCGAATAACAGTATAGTCTTTATTGCTTTGCAATGCGCAACCATAATCCATAACCATAACCTCACTGGACAAAAAATCAGAGTCACCTGTTACTGAATCATACCTAATAGCATGTAATACCTCCAGGAGTACCAATAACAGCTGTGATTGGATTCAGCTTGGACTTTCTGGAGTTTCTGGATGTAGGCCACATCAATGTTCAGACACTCCTATATCAAAGAATTGCACAGTTGGGGCAGATTTGGTGAATGCCTTCCCTGGCACACTTCTGAGGAGTATTCCCTGTGGACTGGGATTTTAGCCACTGCTGGTAGACCCGTATGCCTGTATGGTTCCATACACCTGCAGATTAAGCTACTTCCTTCACACTATGGTCTTTGGCACGCCTAAATGCAGTCAGTCCTTTCACTCACACCCTGCATGTATTTATATTCCCATCATCCTCATGCAGCGCCATCTGCAGGAGCCTGAAGTTACTACCAGCTTAAACACACACAAGGTGACTCCTGTTATATATATATATATATATATATATATATATATATATATATATATATATATATATATATATATATATATATATATATATATATAGGGTTTCGGCTGATACTCACAGTTTCAGTCTCTGTATCGGAACAGGAACACTGGGGTCTCTAAGTCTGTGTAAAGCTGATGCATTCCAGTGCTGCTATGCAGAACGCTGGTGTATAAACTCTGTGGTCGTTGGTGTAGCTCAGCAGATAATACCACTCCTCACCAGGGAGCCACCACCACATGTGGGAGGCTGGGGTCTGAATGCCGGTCTGGGTAACTATGCTGTGCTACACCAATAAGAGTCCTTGGGCAAGACTCCTAACACTACATTGGCCTACCTGTAATATGAATACCACTGTTAGTTGCTCTGGATAAGAGCGTCCGCTAAATTCCGTAAATGTAAATGGTCTTGTCTCATGTACCTGTTTTAGGACTACACTGAGGACTACATCCAGACAGGTCCTGGGCAGCTGTATGCTCTGTCCACACGCATGTTCAGTGTAGACAGAGTGAGTGTGCCCTATTCCTGGAACCACACCATCTCATATGATCCTTCCAGAGGCAAGATGCCCTACCTCGTTCAGACACTACATGCCTCTGCTGTCAATGCTCAATACCGCCCTCTAGAGGAACTACTGGAGTTCAGCATCCACACGACTATCGCCAAGGGTGGGACATCATGCTGTGATATTGTAGCGTTTGAGCTTTCTGGGTATTTTATATGTATATATTTGGAGACTAACACCCTGTCGTCCACAGGTGAGCGTAGTAACCAGTGTCCCAGTGGATTCCTGTTAGACCCAGCTGGACCCTACTGTGCTGGTACAGTATGCTGCTTATAAAACAGAAGCATCCTTTACTCATGTCATATTCACATCATCCATCCACGATTCAAACGGACGTAAATAGAATGTGACTAAAGGTTTTAATCTAGATAGCATCCTTGTAGACTAGATCACATTTCATTGATGATGTAAGTGTTTTTTAATATGAGTGCTTTATGTGTTTTTCCATCTGCTGTCATGAAGATGAGAACGAGTGCGTGGAAGGCAATCCGTGTTCCCATGCCTGCCATAACGCTATAGGCACATACTATTGCTCCTGCCCCAGAGGACTCACCATTTCTGCTGACGGCAGGACATGCCAGGGTACCAGCTGTCCACATACACATGCGAACACTTACTCACCACAATAACACAATGGGAGTGACCTTCAAAGGAAACTTAATGTTCAGAAAGTTAATTTAATTATTTTAAGATGTCAACAAAGTCATTCAGAGCTTCAATGGGCCATTTTAGAGGAATTCACAGAATTAGAGTCAGAATTGTGTGCAGTGGTGGTGATGTGAACCATAAGTCTGAAACCTTTTGGTCATTTTCGAGATGAACTAAAGTGGAACCCCTGCTTCCCATCACCACTGTAACGAAATCCTAGTCGGTCTGTTTCTTTACAGCGCAGCCTTTCACATTAGAAATATATTTCCAATATATTTAAAAAATGAGTCACCTGTCACTGAAACATACATAATAACAGGCAACATCTCCACATGCACCAATGACAGCTGTGATTGGATTTGGCATGTACTGTAAGTTTCTGGATGTAGACCACATCCATGATCAGACACCCATGCAGCAAAAATTGCGCATTAAGACCAGAATTTGGTGGATGCATTCCCTGTTACAGTTCCAAGGAGAATTCCCTGTAGACTGGGATTTTAGCCACTGCTGGTAGACCCGTATGACCATACACCTCCATACACCTGCAGATTCCGCTACGTCCTTCATACTACGATCTTTGTCTTACCCATGCGTTTTTCATATACAGTTGTGTTCAAAATTATTCAACCCCCACTTCAGTAAAGGGTTTTAGCAAGCTTGACGTTTATTTTTTATCTTGCTTACAATCAGGTCAAAGAAGGACTTTAATAATAAACAAATGCAACTTAAATTTCAACAATATTCTTTGTAGTATATAAACAAATATCCTTTTTGTGATTTCCTCAGTGACAAAATTATTCAACCCCTTAAAAATGATCACTCTCAAGAACAGAGGTCTCAATCAGGTGTCTTCAGTCAGGCGTTGAAAGCACCTGCAGATGTGAACAGAGCCATTACTAGCAGCAATTTAGTAGATTTAAAAGGACGGAGATGCTCAGCTAATTAATTTATTAACTAATTAACTAATTAGTTAATTGTGTCTTTGCAACATGGTGAAGTCCAGGGAATGGCTAAAGAAGTCAAGAGAGGAGGTCATTTCTCTTCATAAGCAAGGATGCGGATATAAAAAGATAGCAAAAAAATTAAACATTCCAAGAGACACAGTTGGAAGCATAATTCACAAGTTTAAAGCTAAAGCCACAGTGCAAACGCTACCTGGGCGTGGCAGAAAGAGGTTGCTGTCAATGACTGCTGTCCGTTACCTGAAACGAAAGGTGGACAGAAATCCCCGGCTGACAGCTGAGGCACTGCGACAGGACTTGTCAGAGGGAGGCACTAAGGTTTCGGCCCAGACGATAAGGCGCACACTGCACACCTTCTTTGACCTGATTGTGAGCAAGATAAAAAATAAACGTCAAACTTGCTAAAGCACTTTACTGTAGTGGGGGTTGAATAATTTTGAACACAACTGTATCATATTTATATCATATCGCGAGGTTTCATTATATGTATACTGTATTCCTGGTAAAGCTCATGATTGTTTATTCTATCATGTAACGATTATTTCTGTCTTCCTGTTCAGACATTGATGAGTGCTCGCTGGGCGGGCACTTGTGTCATGATGGACAGGACTGTGAGAACACCATTGGCTCCTACCGTTGTGTGATGCGCTGTGGGCGGGGTTTCAGGAGGACAGCTGATGGCTTGAGCTGTTCAGGTTGGTGTTGTGGTTACCCTGATACACACCACTTGTTATCCATGCACGTGCAGTGTGAGGATGAGGATTTGCAAACCACAGGAGTAGTAGCCGACACAAGGCTTGGTTTGGTGATAGAGTTTTACAAGTGACCTTGGCTTATAGTCATTATAGGCTGGGCTCCTGTTTTTTTTAAAAGAATCTGTTTGTTTTTGACAGATGTAAACGAGTGTCAGGAGTCCAACCCTTGCCACCAGCACTGTCTCAACACCATCGGCAGCTTCCGCTGTGCCTGTGAGCCAGGCTACCAGCTCAGGAACCGCCGCTGCATCGGTCAGTCAAATCCTCAAAACAAGGACACACCTCAGTGCTGTCAGTGCTCATCAGTCTCAGTGGAGCTCCTGCATGCGACATGAATGTCTCCTTTGCACATGCGCGTTAATTGACTTGCCCTCATGCGTTGTTAATGAATGTTGTTGCTGTTTTTTTTCAACCAGACATTAATGAGTGCAGGCAGAGGGTATGTCGCTCCGACCAGCAGTGTAAGAACACCCGAGGTGGCTACACCTGCATTGACCTCTGTCCTACTGGCATGACCAAAGGAGGCAACGGCACCTGCGTGGGTTAGTATGCAGCTCAGTATTCAATACTGGAGCCATTTTCCACACATGGAATGAGACATTCCCTGCACTGTACCACCTCTTCCCAATCTATACATCCTGTCACTCACACCCGCAGGGATATATAGCTCCATCATCCTTCTGAAGTTACTACATTTACATTTACATTTAAGGCATTTAGCAGACGCTCTTATCCAGAGCAACTTACAACCGTGCTTAGTGTTCTGTTGGATAATATTCCAGCTAGTAGGAAGTTTAGAGCCTAAAACTCACCACGAGCTCAGAGACTGCCCGAACAGGAGGTCAGTGCTGGTACCTAGAGAAAGGTCATTATAAGTGCAACACAATACACATTGACAAAGGACATTATAAGTGCAATACAAAAAGGTTATTAAATTGCCACACGATACACACAATTTACACGTCTGCTAGAGCTCACTCACTTAAGTGCATTATGAAGAGATGGGTCTTCAGTCTGCGTTTGAAGACTGCGAGAGACTCCGCTGTTCTGACGCCCAGTGGGAGTTCATTCCACCATCTGGGAGCCAGGACAGAGAAGAGTCTGGACGCTTGTCTTCCATGAGTCCTCAGGGATGGTGGTTCGAGACGAGCTGTACTTGAAGCGCAAAGGGCTCGAGGTACAGCTCGACTCTTCACCATTGCCATAAGGTAGGGAGGCGCTGGTCCATTCCTGGCTTTGTAGGCCAGCATCAGAGTTTTAAATCTGATGCGGGCAACGACAGGAAGCCAATGAAGGGAGCGCAGCAGTGGAGTGACGTGGGTGAACTTTGGAAGGTTGAAGATGACACGAGCTGCAGCGTTCTGAACAAGTTGCAAGGGCCTGATGGCCCGCAGAGGAGGACCAGCCAGGAGCGAGTTGCGAGTTACTACCACCTTAAACACACACCGTGACTCATTGTTTGTCCGGTGAGCTTATTATATAGTCCAGTTGTCATATTAGGATGGTATTAGACCCTCACTGCAAACACAGGGTGAGTCAAAACTTTGGGCACACCTAATCGAATATAGACACCCACACATCCTTCATATTTTCTAAAATCAAGGGATATCTTCTGTATTCATAGAGAGGAGTTTATCTCCCTTTGCTGCAACTCTTTTGGTTATGTTGGATACTGGAACATTGCTGTGAAGACTAGATTGCATTCAGCCACAAAGCATTTGTGAGGTTATGTTGGTGCTCCTAAAGCCAGGCTGGGGAAGCTAATACCACTTTAGCTGACCTTTGGGAATTGGGCATGTGACCTTAGGCTCATGTTTGGCTGTGCAGAATAGAAAGTCCTGTTCTGTAGGTGATGCTTCTGTGTTGTATACGCTGTGTGTGTGTGCACAGCTGACGGCTGGTGTTTGTATTAGGTTGCCTCATCTGTTATTCTAAAGCACAGAAAATATAAATGTCTCTAATACAGATACACACTTTTGTCCTATAATGTCTGAATAATGATGCAAATAACTGGATATTACTGATATGTACCGTGTTCTCTGCACAGACATCGATGAGTGTCGAGACGGCACTCACCTATGCAGGTACAACCAGATCTGTGAGAACACCAGGGGAAGCTACCACTGCACCTGCCCCAGGGGCTACCGCTCACAGGGTGTGGGTCAGCCCTGTCTTGGTAAGTACCTCTCCACACGCTCCACACTCCCCACAGCCCCTCCCCGCTGCTCTGCTGTTGCCTGCTGCTCCCACCGCTCAGCTGCTGCCCCATCTTTTTTTCCCAACCAAATGCGTTGTTCCATTCCACTTCTGTGACTGCTGAACGTTTCCCTGAGATGACCACCCCACTGTGCATAACACCATGCTGTACAGCTGCACGTCTCACTGCTTGCTTCAGATGCTGCATTGCTTTGAGTCCCTTAAACACATAAATCTATGTGAAAAGATGAGAGTCCCTGCACAGACATGGAGAACACGGTCCGCTGGCTGTGCTGCCCAGTGATACAGTGCATGAGAGGAGTGGGAGAGCAAAGTGTCAGACCGGTAAGTCCGCTCTCACAGCAAGCCACTACCCTGTCATACCTCTGTCCTTTCTTTACTCTGTTCTCTTGTCCTTTACCTTTAACCTTTGACCCTTGCTTGGAGCCTTTACCCTAAAAGGAACAGTTTGGCCAAAATGTGCCCAGTTTTTGTAGTGTAATGCTCAGAAGTGAACAACAGGAAGTTGCATAGCTAGAAACAGCAGCACCCTGAAGGAGGAGGCAGCATCTTAATCATTGACTGTTATCGTGAGCATTAGGATATGCTTGTCTGAGCATATTGCTGATCATACGTGCTTAAGAAATTTTTTAAAGGGGGAGCAGAACTAGTCATTCTTGAACGGAGGAAGTGCAGAAAGTGTCTGTTAAGTGTCTGTTAAGTTCAAACCGCTGGATTCATAGTTCTGGTGCCATGTTTTCGAAGGGGACCTGCTATATACAGTAATTCGGTATTTTCCACAGTGTTTCGTTCATTTGGCTCTTTTTTCACTATTGCATACATTAAATATACTAAATCCCGGATAGCAAGCAGATGTGGGCCACATCTGTCAAAGATATGGCACTGGTGGCCCAATGTCGGCACTGGCGGTCCACTGTGAGCCAAAGGTGGACCTATATATTTACAACATTTGGCCCACCTTTCTGAAAACAGATCTGGTCCAAATCTGGCACAGATACAGCACCATGTAAATCCTTATAGCACCAATACCTGGATTTCACAGGTAACCAGTGAGGTGAGGCTAGCACTGGGCTGATGTGCTCTGTATGTCTAGTATTTGCTGCTGAAAGGTTCTTAGTGAGGAACAGACGGTTCAGTTCTAGCTCTACTGGCAGATACAGTGAGCGTCAGGTTCCTTCCATCCTGAACATTTCAGAAACAGTGCCTCATAAGAAGAAGGTCAAACACACAG
The DNA here is from genome assembly GCA_024036415.1 of Prochilodus magdalenae. Lineage (NCBI taxonomy): Eukaryota > Metazoa > Chordata > Actinopteri > Characiformes > Prochilodontidae > Prochilodus > Prochilodus magdalenae. The sequence goes on along the minus strand of JAMWET010005946.1, from coordinate 81,522 downwards.
GACAGCACGGCCACAATCTGGCAGAGGGAGGACACCCCAATCTACAGACTGTGATGACTGCCGCCTTATTCCAACTTAACCACCATAAGATGACCTCAAGTGACCTACAGGAAAATGCTGAACAGCAGGAGGGGGGGGGCTGGTGTTGGGGATGAAATGCACAGTGAGGACGGTTTGACACAGGGTTGTGAAGGCGTTTATTTTATTTTGGCCATTTTTCAATTAAACAGAACTAGAATAGAATAGAATAGAATAGAATAGAACACACCTAACTGTCAAACTAGAGAACTGATAATCTACATATACAGTATATGTATATATGCACATATATCCAGCTTGACTACAGTAAGGGGAAAATTGTGTACATTAATTGGGACCTTCGCTGAACTGTTCCTTTACATTCTGTGCTTTGCTGTGGCATTTACAGAATGCTATATACTGGACTTCAAGAACAGTTCAGATAGAACCGGTTGGTTCTCTTTTGGTGGATTTTGTACTGTAATCTTTTTTTGCCAGATGTTCCTGCATGTCAGACACGCTGTGATGTATGGGGTGTGTACTGATCCCCTTGTTTCATGTTTCTCTCTCCTCCCTGCATTTTATGTCTTTCCCTTCACATGCTCTTCCTCTTACCTCTTCCTTCCCACACCATGTGCTTTTCTTCATCTCTCTCTTCTCCACGTGTTGGGCCTTGCTGTGAGAGCAGACATTAACGAGTGTGAGCGGGTGCCGATGCCCTGCGCTTACCAGTGCGTGAACAGCCCGGGCAGCTACAAGTGCCTTTGTCCTCCGGGGCGCCACCTGTTGGGCGATGGGAAGTCCTGCGCAGGGCTGGAACGCTTGCCCAGCTATGAGAGCATCTTGTACGGCTTCCGCACCTCGCAGACCTCCCCTGAGCGCCGCTACCACAGTCTGGCTTCACAGAGCTTCCACTCCTTCACCTCTGCCCGGGGCCACTACAGGCTCGATCCTGTGCCCGCACGCTCTCGCAGGGCCGTAATGGCCTGCCCTCATGGCTTTAGGGCACAGGGGGACCAGTGCCTAGGTAACTTGACACCAGCTGATATGTAAGACTGGCCCATGAGAATGGGGAGGCGGGGGTGGGGGGTGGGGGGTCATATCAAGGTAATTGTGTGTATATAAAAGCATGACTGATGTTTGCATGGGGTCTCTTGTTCTTCATTAAGGATGTTTGTAGCTAAACCATATAACTAAAATGAAAAGTACCTTAAATACAGGTTATTATTATTATTATTATTATTATTATTATTATTATTATTATTATTATTATTATTATTATGTATTAACAAGTCTTTGCTTGGTATTGTACTCAGTATACTGGACATAGACCATTGTACCCTGGCACAATGGATTTGAACTGAGACAATGACTGTACCGAAGTGATGGAACGTGGAATGTGTGTGGAGCTTTCATGATTGATGGGGACAAATGACTGGAAGCATATCACTCTATCTGTGAAAAACAGTGGCCGGCACATGAAAGGCAGTAGAGCTGGCTCCCCTGTTGACAGTAACCCCAAACCAAAGCAAAATCATTTCTGTAGCACTTTTCATAGGCTGTGGTCATTCAGAGTGCTTTACAAATGAGGCAATACAAAGAGAATACAAAATAATAATAATAATAATAATTAAATGAATAAAATAACTCCTAAGGAAAGGAGTTCAAAGAGATTTAGGTTTTAGTTGATTGTTTTATCAACTAAAACAATCCCATTCAGATTTCAGTATTTAGGACAGCTGGGATTTAAATGTGTCTGGTGTTTAGTCTTTTCGCTAGACAGGATGGGTTCTGCTCGGCTCATATTGTTTTAACATGTCAGATATACAGCGATCAGGCATAAGAGTATGAACCCCTTAGTTTATCAGCTCCACTGACCACATAGGAGCACCTTATGGTACTATGTGGGTGTTGGATCATTCTCAGCACTGCAGTGACATTCTCAGTACTGCAGTGACACTGACGTGGTGGTGGTGTGTTAGTGTGTGTGGTGCTGGTATGAGTGGATCAGGCACAGCAGTGCTGCTGGAGTGTGTAAACACTGTGTCCACTCACTGTCCACTCTATTAGACACTCCTACCTTGCTGGTCCACCTTGTAGATGTACAGTCAGAGAGCTCATCTGCTACTGCACAGTGCAATGTTGGTCATCCTCTAGTCCTTCATCAGTGGTCACAGAATGCTTCCCTACAGGACGCTGCTGGCTGGATAGTTTTGGTTGGTGGACTATTTTCAGTCCAGCAGTGACACTGAGGTGTCGAGCAGCAGTGTCTGAGCTGCTGTGTCTGATCCACTGACACCAGCACAACACACACTAACACACCACCACCACCGTATCAGTGTGACTGCATTGCTGAGAATGACATAATACCTATTAATGACATAACCACCCACATAATACCTGCTCTGTGGTGGTCCTGTGGAGGTCCTGACTATAGAAAAATACAGAGAAACAGATGCAGGGTGTTAATGTAGAGGTGCACCTCTACTTTAGGTGCAGCTGATAGAATGGTTAGATAGAGAGTAGGTACATGGAGACGTGTATATGCTGGTCATGCATGAACTCATGTAGTCTAGATCAGTAATAATACCTAAAAGTAGAATTGTGGAATATGATAATATTATGTAGTGACTGTAATAAATTAAATTACTGTACACTTTTCTGAGCACATTGTGGATATTGGCAGTAAAGAACAGCGACCAGCTACATGTTTCATGACAGAGCATAATTAGACCTGCGTCACTGAATTTACATACACTTAATAAACCGCTGACTGCAGGAAAATGGACTTTGCCAGTTATGCTCTCAACACGCTTAGATACACCTGAGGTCTACATGAATCAGGCGTCAAATTTCTGCTTTGCATATTAAATATAATATAAATCTAAAACGCTATGTGGAGACAGTCGCCTGCAAATATGAATGTACATCATGAAGAATATTTCAGTTGTTCACTTTGTTGAGCATGTTTGGCTCAGCTTTACTCCGGAAGTGGTTTGTTGCCATTATGCGGTTGCTACATTTAACGGGCTATACGGTTTGTTTTCACGCTAAGCACACACTGAGAATAGTGAAAGAAATCAGAGTAAGGTCTGACAAATACATTCCCTGAGAAATATGATTATAATTATGATTATTACTTTATTGGATTTCATAATCAGCTCTTTTGACCTTAATTCAACATACAAAATCAGACTATGCTGATTATATGACCACGTGTATAATCAGATAACTGAAGAAATCCGATTCTGATCAGACCATTATGTCCATGTAAAGGCATCTGATGTATTCCTTGTTTTCTTGGTCATTTTGAAAATGCACCATTATGGGTTCTTTATGTCTGACCCGGCTTATGAAACCCAGAACAAACTGAATATTTGAGTACATACTGTTAATTATGAAAATATCTTTAATTATTAGGATGTGTTTTCTATATCGCCCACCCCAGTAATATCTATTCTGTAACTGGATAGATATTATCCAATTGGATTCAGAATGATGTGTCCCAGTATTTTAGTCCTGGTGACAACACTGGCAGCTGCATTTTTAATAAACTGAAGTGGTTTGATTCTAGGTTTTGGAAGTTCCAGCCAAGAAGCCATTACAGTAATCGGTCCTATTAGGAATTAGGCCATGGATGAGTCTGGTTTAGTCATATTACTAGAATACCTTACTACCACTTCATACTGAAGTGAGTAACCCAACATGAACCCCAACAAAACCCAACAAAACCAAAAAAGTTCTGTTCTGATGGGCATCATTTTTGAGCAGTCCAGTAAAAAATTCCAGGGATGTAGACAGAGAGCTGGTTGTATGTTATTCCAAGGTATTCCTAAAAATCCTGACTGTGTGTTGCATGCATATGTTTGTCTGTGTAGATATCAATGAGTGTGAGCAGAGAGACACGTGCCAGCATGAGTGTATGAACACACCAGGCAGCCACAAGTGTTTGTGTCCCAGCGGCTACCGCCTCATGACCAACGGTAAAACCTGCCAAGGTGAGAAAAGGCCACTAAGAGTTTGGACTGCTTCTTCCAGCAGATGGAGGTTTGCTTCCTAGTATGTAGCTGGGGTAGAAGTCTTAGGCTTCATATCACTATTGTCTCATTACAGACATTGACGAGTGCCTGGAGCAGAATATTCAGTGTGGGGTGAACAGAATGTGCTTCAACATGAGAGGCAGCTACCAGTGCATCGACACACCCTGCCCACCCAACTACCAGAGAGACTCTGCTACAGGGTGAGCACTGCATTTCTCACTGACTTATAGAAATGATGGAGACATGGATATACACTGTATCATCAAACGACCAGCTGCACCCAGAAGGAAGTGTGGGATTGCGGGGCTATTGGGAGGGAAGATAAAGGTTACCAGGAACAATAGATAACAAGAAGTTGTGCTTGGTGTGGCTCAGCGGTTAACACCTCTACCCACCAGAGAGCTACCACCACATATGGGAGATGGGGGTTTGAATCCCAGCCTAGGTAGCAAAAGCTGACCTATACCAATAGGAGCTCTTGGGCAAGGCTCCCTAACACTGCACTGGCCCACCTGTAAAATGAATAACCTTGTAAGTCGCTCTGGATAAGTGTGCCAGCTAAATGTAAATTTATACTGAGATGGGAAATATTTGCTGAGCTAACAAACCGGTTATCTTGGCGCTGACCACGGAGCTTCCACGCATGGAGTCATTCTGAGTCGCTTCATGACAGTCTGGCACGACACCATTGCAGTCTTTGGTGACTTGATGTGCATGTAGTTCTGCGTGGTGCAGTCGTCTACTAATGGTGCTGGCACTAACAGGATGAGGCATCACTGCTCGTTGAATGTCCTCAGTCGTGGCTGTTGGGTCAGTCAGGTACAGCGATAAGGCCTATCCCTGAGCATCAAACTTGAATCTCACAACTTCAAACCCACTAACCAAGTTTCATTCCTGTCAGTTGATTCCTTCTGGGTGCAGCTATTTGAGCCACTAATCTTTTGATGATGAGTGTAAGTACAGATGTAGATTAAATCCAGATAATTTCAGAATTTAGGTAGCCTGTCAATCAAGACGTTTGGCATGTGAAGTCTGCTTCTTTAGATCTGCATTGCAGGTGTTTCAGTACTGTTCAGTAGACATATGTATATGTAGGTATTCCAACTGTGCACCAGTAGCAGCTTTTCAAGAGAGGGGTTCAGATGAGTTAGGCCTTTAGGAGTTCTGAGTATCAGACCCTGATACGCCTGGTCACTTCATGTGTCTTGAGTATTAGGAATATACAGCTCTGGAAATAAATAAAAGAGCACTCCAGTTTCTTTTTAAATCAGCACCTCCACATGTACAGCAGGTTCTTAGTAGGAACAGAAGGTTGGGTTCTAGCTTTACTGACAGATACAGTGAGCATCTGGTTCATAAGAACAAGGTCAAGCAGCAAACACACAGGACAACACAGCTACAGACTGGCAGAGGGCCAAACCCACTCTCTACTGACCGTGATGAGCGCCAACTCATCCCACCATAAGATGCCCTACAGAGAGACTGGCGAGCGGTGGCTGGGGTGAAATGCACAGCGAGCATGGTTCACAAAACAGGCTTCTGGAGTGCGTCATTAGTCATTAGCGATTTTCTAAATAAACAGATTTGAATACAAGATCTGATCTGGAATTTGGGTGACATGTTTCTAGCAGTGTATAGAATAAAACAGAACTGAGAAATTTTGATTTATACTATATAAAACTAGATTTGGAACTATAAAACTAGAGAACTGATCAGTTTAAGGTGGTCTATTAAATTTTTCCAAAGCTGTATCTGTATAAGGCCAAGACACATATCAATGCAACTCTCCAATACAAAATCCATTTACAAACTGATACAGATCAAAGACCCAAACTCCTCGCCATGCAGTACGTCCGTAAGCATGTGAGCCATGTCTGCGAAGAAGACAACCATGGAGGACACACATGGTTAGGGAACAAAATGCTAAATAGCAATATGGACAGACTGCAGAGACTATTTGTACAAACGGATAACAAGTGGACAGCTGGCTTGTGTGTTCCATTCCACATAGCAGTCAGACTTCGATCCATTTAATTGGAAGGGCATGTGGCCAGAAACCCTTAACAGGATACAATCCAGATAGTAGTCGCATGAAGTGACCAGGTTAAAATGGGGTCCTAGAGCCTTTTGTGTTGGTTCTCGAGCACCCTCGACCTAGCGCACAGCTAAGACACCCAACACGTTGCGGCTACATTTAAGGTGGACTGAACTAAAAATGAAAAGCCTCGTCTTTAAACATTTCAGTGTTTCAGTCAAACCTATGTTCCTCTCTGTTACCAGCTTCTGTCTAAAGAACTGTCCACCCAATGACCTGGAGTGCGCGCTGAGCCCCTACGCGCTGGAGTACAAGCTGCTGTCCCTGCCCTTTGGTATCGCTGCCAACCAGGACCTGATCCGTCTGGTAGCCTACACACAAGACGGAGTGATGCACCCACGCACCACTTTCCTGGTCGTGGACGAGGACACCACGCTGCCCTTTGCACTTCGCGATGAGAACCTGAAAGGCGTGCTGTTCACCACACGGGCGCTGCGCGAACCGCACACCTACCGCATGAAGGTGCGGGCCCTGTCCTACGGCATTGACGGAGGCATAGAGTATCAGACCACCTTCATCGTCTACATCTCTGTCTCAGCCTATCCCTACTGAGAGCACTTTACCAAGACTGGGAGCGAGAACGATAGAAATGCGCTTTTGGTGCAGGACTCGGCAGCGTGCGTATGTGTGTGTGTGTGGATGCTGTTGTGTGTCCAGTCGTAGATCCGCCACTTGAAGACAGAAAACCCACGGATGGACCCTCATGAGGAGCTGAGCTACAGTGCCCAGTGGGCACGCAATTGGTAGTAAATAAAGAGGACCTAGCATTAACCCCTGGGGCACACCATAGAAAAGAGGGCTTTACCTTGCGACTAGAGCCTGAAGACTGCAGGACGGACAAAACAGCCAAGCGACTCCCATGTGGGTTGGACAATCCTCTGTGCCAGCTTGTGTAAAGTCGCTCGTTTCCAGCTAACAGGTGGCGGAGAAAGATTAAAAGGACAAATGTACATGTATGTCTACCTATTAACTTATTGGGAAGTGCTTGAAAAACGAGAGGCAGTATTCCCCCCTCCAGCTGTCTGGTTGTTGGAGCGTTCTGTGTAAGCTGAATAAGAGTGGTCCAGATAGAAGCTTGTTATTCGTGTTAGCATTTGCCCAGTACTTTTCAGGGGTGAGGAACCAAAAACAAACCTAAGTATTTATCTCAGGTAAGCACTGCGTTCCCTCTATAAAACCATCCTTGTCCATGGCCACATGGCTTTACATTTTAACTATGTACAGGACTTTATATATATTTGTTTTTACAACCGAATTTGCAGCATTACAGGTTAATACACATCTGAGCGATTTTTACACGTCCATGATAAAAAGATGTATTCTATTTTTATGATTTGTATATAAGCGTTTGGTTTTCTTTCTGGAATATGTTTCTGTATTGTGTTGTATCCATTTTTAAAGCAAACAATAAATGTACAATCCAAAATTATGATTTTATTATTATTGTATGTATTGTTTCATGCTCACACAAGAAATCTCCGATGCAAGTGTTTTATTTGATCATATGTATAAATCTTTATTATTCAATCTCAAAAGCACAAACATAAAAAACAAATATTTAGTAAGGCAGTTTTTTTTTAAACACCGGTTTGGTTTGTAGAATGCGTTTTGCACTTGGTCACAAGCGCGTGAAACATTACTGCATCGGAGAGGTCGCTCCGTTTCTTCAAATACATCGCCAGAGGTCGTAGACAGTGATGGGCTGCTTTTCTAGCAGTGATCTTTTACTAAAGACGTGAATGGCAACAGACGAATGCATTTACGGATAACTCAGCGGTGGTCCTTTACAGACTTGCACCAAGTGCTTGGGAATCTTAAGACACAGACAGTGATTAGGGACGACGGAGGCTTAAGACGCAGACGGATATGGTGAAAGATAACCATTAATATGAGCGACAAGAGCGTTAATACCCTACAATAGCATTACCGAACAACAGGATTAGGGAAATGGCTGCTCACTGAGACACTACTGAGAAACGTCTGCTCAGAAGATGGCTGCTGTAGGCCAGCTGTTATAAACCAAGCATATAGAATCAAACTAGCGACGCAACAGCAGGGGTCAGTCATTAGGTAGATATTTGGCTGGATCTTGGAAAATCAAGAGGTGACCATCTCCAATCCTGGAGGGCTTTGGTCCAGCACTGAGCTGCTTACCTGCTCAGGCACAGCTGATTTAACTAGAGGTGCGTTTAAGCATTAATTCACCAACCTGTGCCGGACATCCAGCCAGAACTCGGGACTAGAACTGGACACTGTGGAGCACAATTGAAAAAGCGGAAGCAGTTTTCATTGTGAAGTAAGCAGCTAATGCCCTTTGGTTGTTTTAAGAGTGAATACTGTGGAGCAATGAACCGAGATTAAAGGCTGACAGGTCACTGATGGGGTATTAATCCTAATCCGTCCCAGGCCAGACGAAGAGAGGCAGACTGCCATGCCCGCCTGGTGAGAGATACACCCCAGCAGACCCTAACGGTGGCTGTGCACTTTAGGACCGCACAGCCTTCCTGCTACCAGGAATACACAGACTATGTGGGGATACCCAGGTCTCTTCAGGAAGTATCAGGACAGAAACTTTAAATCATCCACAAAAAAAAACCTTTTATAAAATCATAATGACTTGCATTCTTAAGGTGACGTGCCTTAAGATTCTGTTTCCTGAGAGAAGCTAATCTACCATAAAAATCGATGGCACCATCATGTGTAAGTAATACCTGCGTGCATTCGTCTGTGATCAAGATGCAGAGATATGGAGACAGAGAGACTCTAAGACAGACAAACTACTGACAGAGAGAGCAGGATGTAACATTGGATACCAGTTGTTCTAAGCACCCTGTAGAAGTCTTTTGTTTTTGTTCCGAATGTACCAGCAGGTGCTGATCCTGTGGTGTTCTGTCTGTTGAGGGGTGGGGTGGGGATGGTAGAACTGCCAGGGGCCAGTGCTTACACCGTTTTCCTAGCGGTCAGTACCCTCACGATGCAGCCCACTCCTCCTGCAGAGAGAGCCTGAGGAAAACATGGCCATGCTCATTATTTTTGATTTAAAAATAATATAATAATATAATTATGTAAAAACTTGCATACAATTACAATAATCAGGGATTGACATTAAAACTGGCCCCTAGTGTGTATGTGGGTGTTTCACTTCATGGAAAACAAATACCTCTGTGTGCAAGACAAAGGCAAAAGGCTCTAAATTCTAAAATTAGCTGTTTAATATCACATACAGTCAATTTAAGATAAGATACTGATATGCCCTGTTATTAATTAATTATGTTTCTTCCTTATTTTTGTAGAGATTGAGACTACTGGTTACTCCAAATGCGATATACAGGGGTTGGACAATGAAACTGAAACACCTGGTTTTAGACCACAATCATTTATTAGTATGGTGTAGGGCCTCCTTTTGCGGCCAATACAGCGTCAGTTGGTCTTGAGAATGACACATACTGCGTCCTGCACAGTGGTCAGAGGGATTTTAAGCCATTCTTCTTGCAGGATAGTGGCCAGGTCACTACGTGATGCTGGTGGAGGTATGTCCTTCTTGGTGGTATGCTGACATTACCCTGGATACCGTGGCTCTTGATACATCACAAAGACTTGCTGTCTTGGTCACAGATGCGCCAGCAAGACGTGCACCAACAGTTTGTCCTCTTTTGAACTCTGGTATGTCACCCATAATGTTGTGTGCATTGCAGTATTTTGAGCAGAACTGTGCTCTTACCTGCTAACTGAACCTTCACACTCTGCTCTTACTGGTGCAATGTGCAATTAATGAAGATTGGCCACCAGGCTGGTCCAATTTAGCCATGAGACCTCCCACACTAAAATGACAGGTGTTTCAGTTTCATTGTCCAACCTCTTGTAGCTTCAAGTAGCTTAACTATAAGAATGTTTTAGCACTTTAAGGTCTATTTTGGCAAAACAAGCTTAATCGTCAGTGCTGTGTTACATGCTATGAACTACACAAGTGCAACTTAACACTTCAATCATTCCACAGCGTTTTCAGTTTCCTCACTGTGTTCAGTATTTCTTCCCGTATTACTAATGGAGAGTCATAGAGATGTGGTGCATAATGGCATGATATATACGTCTCTCAGCACACTGTACCTTCTCATGCCACTGCAGGAGGATGGCACTGCTGTTTTCCGAAGGTCGCTCGAAGCCTTTGTAGATGTACTTCATCAGCAGGTCCACGCCATTCTTGTCCAGAGACTGCACTCCCTTCTCTATGTCACTGGCCTTAAAGGAGCTGAGCACCTTAAGGACCAGACCCTCCGCACGGTCCTGAAGGAACATAACCAAAACACCAGGCCTTAATGTTAACATGAGTGCTGAAGTCCAGCCTAGGTTAGAGAACTACCCTTGCGATCAGAATGTTGCCAGTTCGATTACCTGAACTGAAGGACATTGACTGTGCCCTTGAGCAAAGCACCTAACCCGCACCTGCTTCCCAAGGGCCTGTATAGGGCACATGTGCTCACTTCCCCAATAGTGTGTGCTCACTAGTGTGTGGGTGTTTGACTGCACACATGGGTTCTAATTTTAATGAAACTTAAAAAGGAAGCCGGGCCCGACAACAGCACTTCAGATGATCTCCAGTTTTGGTGGAAGCCTATAAGATTATTATATTTATATGACCTATTAGGATTACTGTGTATAGACGAATGAATGTGTATTACTGTACTATACATTCAATAATGAAGATAAAATAAAATAATACCTATATTTTACAAGTTTTCTATTGAGGCTAATATTAATTACCAATCGTCTGATCACCAGTGAACAGTGTAATGAATAACGGCGCCACTTCCATAAATCCCGAATGCTTCTGACGGCATATGATCTGAATCTGGGGAGGAAGGGGACATAAACTACATTGGTTTCCTTCTCCAAATATTGTTAGATGAACATCTGAGTAAGTTTTGTTGGAGGACAGTGTTTGGGTCACAATGCATCTCACAGAATTCCTGACCACACCTGTACCTGGTGCTGTCTCTTTACACAACTCCATTATACAACTGAGCCTTGCACATCTGCAACACAATACATGGCCAGAAGCAGGAGCTTCAGGCCTAAATCCATTTCACTCCTTCCCCCTATCACTGAGCCCTACCTCTCTGTTTTGTGTGTTAAGGTCTAGGGGTAGACCTGCCATGAACTGAAACACCCACATACACACACACTAGAGGGCAATAAGCAAACTTGCCCGGAGCTGTGCACAACCCTATCCATGGCACCCAAGGAGGAGTTATGGGTTGCTCAAGGGCACTTCAGTCCTAACTGTTAGTTCAGGGAATCGAACTGGCAACCTTCTGGTTACAAGGCTGGTTCTATAACCTCCAGCCCACAACTGCCCCTAGCACTGTATTATATGAGACCATCAGCAGATTTGCTGGTCAAAGCTACTACTACTGAAACTACTAACCCAAGAGCAATTAACCCTACGATAATTTAACCGTTCTATGGCTTCCAGGACTTAGGGCGGTTAATGCTCTGAGTTCCGGCAAATAGAAGGCTCTAAAAGAGTGGCTCAGCCACGGGCGCTAATAAAGCACCCCGTAGTACAGCTTCTGGGCTGATGTTGCTTCCAGAGAATAAGGTCAAAGTAATAGCATTTACACTTCACTAGTCGACATCCCATAACAGTACCACGTTTGCAGTGACTGGCCTCTTTAGCATGACCAGTTCTAATGCCCATGTATGTCTATGGAGACTGCACAGCTGGGTGTGGCTCGGGCTCTGAGCTCAAAAACTAGGAGGGGCGTCTACATACTTTTGGCCATAGAGTGCATATAGGGAGTCTTGCTCAGTATTTGCTAACGGGACGTTCCATCACAGATATAATGCTTATTATGTATAAAAGGCTGGACATGTTGCTGCACATACCAAAACCCCAACACTGCTACAAGGTGTTTGGTGCAATTTCAGTGCAGCACGAACAGGAAGACAGCATCCAATAACCTGCTGGCATATAATCCAGCCAACCAATCCAACGGCTCCCCATACTCACCTTGACATTCTGATTCTTTGTATTGATGGGTGGGTTTTTCAGGACAGCCTGGAGAGCTTCCATGAGGTTCCCTTTACAGACTGGAGTCAAGAAAAGAAGACTAGGAACTGTAGGAACCAATCCTGCCTGAACAGCCAACCCACACTTTATATACCAACCATTTACAGAGAAACCTGTTTCAGCAGAGCCAGGCCCATGCTTTCAGCGTGTTGTTACGTGGTGCAAAAAGAAGAAACAGTGAACAGCGACATGAGAAGCCAGTCAGAAACAGGAAATAACGTCTGGTGCCGTGAGGACGGACATATATGGACATGAAATCAGCTTCCTCAACTTAAAAGACCTCAGCCTGGAGAGGGAGACTAAGACGGTGTTTTGGAGCAGAGAGCATGAAAAGTGAGTGCGGAAGGAGGATAACAAAGCACCTCCTGAGGAGACTATGCTAGGAATGTGGTTACAAGGCATGTCTGGACATCCACACTCAGCTTTCCTACCCAACCCTCCCTGGACTGGTTGCAAGTGATCAGTCTGCAGCTGGTAGTGTGAGCATGTCATTTCTCCCTGATCTAGTGCAGGAGGGCTCTCTACTACCTACATAGTGCACTACATCAGCCCTGAAACAGGGGCTTCTACAGACAAGCAGGGCACTTGATTCCAAGGTGGGTCCATCTGGGACCCTGCCAAAGCCACTGGAGTCTTCTGCTGTAGATTCACACCAAATGTATTAGCACTGACTATTAGTTTGAATCGGTAAGGCTAGTCAGGTGTCCTTCTACTTAACCCGAGCTGCTAACCCTGATATCATTAGCTAATCATTAATCTACGTAAACCCCGTTTACCATACTAGCCAAGAAGCTAGCTAGCTACTCTGAGAGGAATTAGCCAATTAGCCACCCAGCCTAATTTTACAGAGGCAGCAGCTTAAATAAATACTAGCTAAACAATGTAAATACACAGGCTAGCTAGCTAGCTAACCAGGTATTAGCCTGCTAACATCCAACAATACTTGCTAGGGTCCGTGTAATGTTAGCATTAGACGGAGTCATTAACACAGCTGTCCAAAATGGCAATATCCACTATTAGCTTAACATGAAACCGACTTAGAGAGGCATTTCTTCACCAGTAGGCTAGCTAGTAGCATTAAACCCACCTCACACACTCAACTGTCTGTCAGTAGACACACATACACAGAGTGTGAAATATGGCCTGAGATATCTGGTAACAGAAGGATATTGTCTGATCAGAGAATCTACTTCTGCTTCGTCTGGACCCAGCTGATTCTCTCCTCCATCCTCCTCGTCCACAAACTTGTTCTCGTCGTACTCATCCACGTCCACCTTGCGGAATCGATCGGATACGGTGTTCTTCGACATGATCGCGGATCCCCTGATCTACACCTTAGCTGTCTAACATAAATAAAGAGTATCGATCCACGGACGTCGCCCGACGCTGCGCTGCACAGAGCTTGGCTGGCGTTCACTCGCTTCCTCCCCGCAGCATTCCGGTCACTCCCTCCCAGCGCGCCCCCTGCTGCTGGAACTGGGGCGCTGCAGCGGGCTCCTGCAGCCAGGGTGACGAAATCGATTCTTCAGGATCAAATAATCCGATTGAATGTATCGAATATCAGATTCTAATCGATTTGATTCTCATCCACCCTGCTTACATGGCCAAAAGTATTCACACCCCCCATAAAATGTGGGACTTTAGCTGGCTTAGTGATCACCGACTGGCATGAGGGTTGCACTCTCACGGTGTGTATTGTATGAAGTCAACTACAAAGCCCTGTCAGTACTTTCTTACTAAACGCTTTGTGGTGGAATGCAGTCAAATCTTCACAGCAATGATCCAACATGTAGCATTCCTGTGCTATACTATAGATGTATTCTCGACAGGAAGGAAACTTGGTGATAGATTTGACATTGTGAGACATGCATAGGATTCACGTGTGATGTAAGCAAGGACAGGCCTTATCTCTGACCCAACAGCCACAATTGGGGACATACACAGAGCAGTGATGCCTCCATGAGCCTTCCTGTCAGTGCCAGCACCACTGGCAGATGGCTGCATGATGCAGGACTACATGCACACAGACCATGACAACGACTGGCCTGACACCGCGTCAACGCTGACTAAGACTGCAAAGGTTTCATGGCAGACTGTCATGGAGGGTTTCAGAAGGACACTGAATCCGTGAATGGAAGCACCGTGGTCAGCACCAAGATAAACTGTTTCTTGTCACACGCCACCTCCACCCCTACCGCACCATCTGCAGAAACTGCCTGAGAATATTCAAGCTGTATGGGATGGACCATCACAGGACACCATTAGGAACCTCTACAACTTCATGCCGAGACTATTAGCAAACACAGTGGTCTACTCCTACTCTATATTTTCAGCTCCTCATTTAAACCAAGCCAAATGTGGTTCAAAAACACCGATCCAAAGCTTATGCATTATACGGTAAGGAAGTTCTTCATTACAGAGTATTTAGATTTGCTTGCTGTAAATTGTAAGTTCAGGTGTGTTAATAAAGGTAACAACACACAAGTTATTGCTCAATGGAAACCAAGGCAAGAAAACATGAGAGCATGTGGCCAACTAGGCGTCAGACAATGGTCCCTGGGGTGTAGCCAGGGGCTGGCACATCACACAGGCGAGTAAACTCTGTCAAAACAGCGATGTTTTCATCTTCATTTTAATTAAGAAAACTTTACACTGGCTTTCTGTACTTGGTGGGTTCTGCAGATAGAACAAAACATAACATTATTATTATTATTTTACTCACTCATAAATTTACCTCACCCCTTTTCACCCTAGCAGTTTGCCACCCCAATAAACTTGCTGAGTCTAACCTTCCTATTACATTGAATGGTCCATTATTAAAAAGGTAGGACCCAAGTGAACCAATCCTTTACAGCACCAACTTGCTGATGTACAGCTGTGGTGTTTTTCGACTGTGTGGAATAGAATAGTATATTATAGTTATTAAACAATAACTGAGGTTATTTTGCTAAGTGGCCCGTACTGAAGCTTTGGGGTACCCCAAGTTAGGACATATGGGAGGAGCTAGTAAAATGGCAAACCAGTAACTGATCACACACACAGCTATGCAGTGTCACTGTAATCATAGACCTCCAAATAAAGGTGAAGGTGAGCCTGAAACTGAAGGCAATGTGGCTACTGTTGTTTATGAAGAGAACTCCTACTGCCTCCTACTGCCACAGCTCTGTGATGGAGAACCAACACAGGTACTCAGCACATGCACATTTCATGTCTGGTCTGGTCATTTCCGATCTGTCGATTCATAGTTTGTCTCAGTCATTCTATATTAGGTTCTATATCAGGTTCTCAAAAAAGACTGCTGTTGACCTCATGTTTTGGGTGTTGTATCATCCCTAGGCTGAGGATGGTCAACCACCCAAACAATATCCACACATGAGTAGTTCTAGGGGCAGAAACTGACCACTGATGACTGAAGCAGAGGGTTACTACCAAACTGTGCATCAACAGCCATGCTGTGTTCTGTAACTGTACACCTGTGATTTAGTGGAGCTCGTAAATACCAGGTAAGGGTTTCTAATAAACAGAGTTGAATGTGATGTGCTTGACCACTAGGGGGCTCTTCAGAGTCAAAAATGAATGTCTAGGCTCTACAGTGCAAGATATCAAGTCCCGAGTCAGTGCATTGTGCACTGAAGAGTTAGTCACCTGTGCGTGCGTTAGGTTGTCTGATCGTTTGTCAGCATTTTTGAGAAGCGTGAGTTTATAAGTCTGTTTCTTTTTGGGTGTTAATACTCAAACGAAGAACAGCTGGATTAGTTCATTCTGCTTTAGCTTGCACACTATTTTGCCACCGTCAGCTACCACCTCCCTTGGACGGGGGGCATGTGTGGGAGAACCACAAGGAATTTGTTATTACACAGCACTCTCAGCATTATTTATTGGCCCAGTACTTAAAGTCCCAGTACCTATTATATTACTGTGTATACATGCAAGTAAACAGAATGAGGCCTGGGTCTACAAACACATACTGTGGATTATCATCTGCTGACAGTCTGATCTTGTTTCTTAATAAACAGCTTCTTGTTCTTCTGAGAGTGGTGAGGACAGCTGAACTCATCAGGGGCAACAAACTTCCAGACTTACAGAATACCTACCAGTCCCGCTGCCTCAGGGAAATCCATAAGATCCGGTCGGACTGTAGCCACCCAGCACATGGCCTTTACACCTTACTGCCATCAGGCAGGAGGCACCACAACACTAGGCTAGAACAAACCGGCCATCCTCGGCAGCCTGTCTGGTAACGAGGCTTATTGTCCTCCTCAACTGATGAGTCATTTCTGTCATTTCATTAAGTCAATCGCTCCATTGCAAAGATGGTTGGAAGAGTGTTACTACAGTCACAATGCAATACGATATTCAGCGTCCCAGCGGTAATGTTAGCTGAGGTAAGTCCTTCTGCATTTTTCCAGATAATGGAAAAAAAAAATTTACATCCACCCAAGTGCTTGACATTTTTCAGGAGTTCCTGCAAAGTAGTCTTTAAACCAGATATGTTTTGTCTTGGAGGGCTAAAATGCCCTATATAGCAAAACTGTTCTGGTCCAAAACAGCACTTGGGTGGACTGTTTCTGGTTTCAAGATGTAGGCACAATACACACCGGATTAGGGTCACGTGTCATAGGCTACTCTGCAGTATCTCTGCCCGAAGTGGTCCAGGCCTGTTGTGGAACATGTGGGCCACATGAGTTTTTATGTATGTGGGCCACTTTTGGCTCACATGCGGTCTACCATTAGGCAGGACTGCTGTATCTGTGCCAGAAGTGGACCAGACCTGTTTAGGAACACGTGGGCCACTTTTGGCTCACATACAGCTAGCCACTAGGCAGCACTACCATATCTGTAGAAGTGGATCAGATCTGTTTTGGTGCAAGTGGATCAAATGCATGTTTTGAATATGTGGGCCACCTTTGGCTTACAGGCAGGCTGCCAGTGTTAACAGTGGGCTAGCAGTGCTGATTGCTATCTGGGGACGTCGGTGGTGGGCCAAGGGACAATAACAGACAAAAGATACACACAAATAAAGAACTTAGATGGGTTTAATCGTGTATTTTATTGTACGGCTTTGGCCTACAGGTCTCACTTTCAGGTAGTCCTGTTCCAGAGAGTGTTGATCTCCTACATTAGCCTAGCAGCGCAACTCTAAAGGAGCAATCATGTCTGGGCCTGCTAATCATATTTGGGGTAAAATGTGTAAACAAGACACGTTTCACCAAACTTTAAATGAGAATGCCGGTGCGCGATAAGATACACTCGCTTAGCAGCAGAGCCTAAAGGTCTAACTCGGGTTAATGATCTGCCAGGGAGAGGACGCCTGTGTCAACAGCTGCGGTGACGCACTGTGATGACATCACTCTGCATGTATGTGTGTGCCAGCACAAGATCATTTTGGATGTGGCACGCTTCTGTAATTACTCATCCACTCTCAGGTACAATCCATGACGCTACCACACAGACAGCTCTCTGTCACTCCAGGTGGATTTTTATCTACTACTGAATACAGGCAACAAGATGCAGCTTCTCAAAGTACACCCACCGTCTGTTTTGGTTCCGGTCTGGTTATTATGTCAACTTGATGAATTTTTCCACTGTGCCCTGCTCAGTCTTTCAAAGCTTTGTTAGAGCAGATCTAATCAGATGGCAGACACTGGCCAGCCCAGCAGCAAAAAGTCATGTGTTCTATTTATGAAAATGCTGTAACGTCACACTTACACTCCTCACAAGATCATAAACAAGTCAGCTGAGGTGACACAGCAGCTTCTTTCACACAGACCCACTAGCATAGTCTCATCCTACCACTGCACACATCACATGATACAGAACACAAACACAGTGTATGTCACAGGCATCATACAGCAGATACGTACGATGTCTCTCTCCGCAATGCTCTATCTTCACAGTCTCTTCCTTCCGTCTCAGCTGTGGCTGGAGAGCTGCGGTCACTAAGTTCACAGAGACCTTTCAGATCCTAATAAAACCTATTTGGCACTTACTCCACGTAGACATATAAAGTAAGTGAAAATAACACACCCTGTTCCGAGAACTCTAATGTGGCATTATCTGCACATCAAAACAATTTCTGTTCATTTCACATAAAACATAAAATAAAAAATAGATTTAGTGCCATAACTTTAGGTCTGGACACGTTTTCCTGTTAATTTTTAGAAATTTAGTAATAATACTAATACTACTACTACTGATAATAATAGTAGATAAACATTAGTTTAAATAAACATTATTATTATTAAAATACATAATAATAACTTTAAATAAAAATAAAAACAATTAATTGAAAATTAAATAAAATTATTGTTGTATTTTTGGTACACATTTAAGGTAACGGTGTACTATACTCGTGCAACAACAACAGCAACAGTAAAAATAGTAATAATAATAATAATAATACAAAAATAACAATAACTTCAAACAAACATTATTGTTGTATTTTTAGTACATATTTAAGGTTTAGTTGTTTACTGTTATTGTTGTTATTATTATTACTATTTTTAAAATAAACATTATTGTTGCATTTTCTTTTTTTTCACCATCCTCCACAGGGTCTAATGAAGTAAACGAGATGTTATCAATAATAATAATAATAATAATAATAATAATAATAATAATAATAATAATAATAATAATAAGAAGAAGAAGAAGAAGAATTAGGAAATCAAATAATTAAAAATGAAACATGATATTGTTGTATGATAAGCACAGGTTTCGTCCAGGGCACAGCACAAGGTAAAACTAGGGATTATCGAGATTACCGATGAGGTTGATTTAAGGAAGTTGTGGGGATCTGAACGTGTAATTGTCTATTAATAGATCATAGAGTGGTCGCGCAGCCCGGTGCAGCTACTTCCCTGCTCTGCCTGCTAAAAGTAGGAGCGGTAAAAGCGATGTGTGAGATAAGGCTGGAGGAATTCCTGCTTTCGCCTGGGGGCAGTCAGTCAGTCAGTCAGTACCACAAACCAGCCCTGCTGAGAGCAGCCCGGCTGTAGCACGTTTACTCCATGTAGCTCACACTTCAGTCGTAAATCAGACCGAGGGCGCAGACCGGACCTGTGAGATCCTCCCCGGTAGGTAAGCAGGCGACCGAGCACGTAGGGACAGCGGGAGTGACCGTAGTGACAGCTCGGCTGCTTCAGGAGGAAACCGGGTTAAAAGTTTAACTCCTGACGCTTCACTTCCGCGGTTCGTTGGTTTGGAAAGTGCTGGACTTTGGGCTCGGACAGCGGCGGTACACTTGGACACTGAAGGCTCCCAGCGTGGCTTCGCCTTTCACATGTCTCTGCTGAGGACTGTGACCTACCCGCGCTGCCAGCATGTCGACCGGAGCCGAGAGGAGACTCGAGTCCCGCCTGAAGAAACTGGTGGCGACGATACGGGACCAGCGGTCAGCACTGAATCTGGAGAGCTTACTGGTGAGAACACACGCACTGCTGGGCTGACGGGAGAAGCTGAATACCCCTGTTAGCTGTGTTAGCTGGGTGGAGGAGGCTTCAGGGAAATGTTGTTTATAGACTACCATTCTGACAGAAACGGATAATAACTACTTACACTTCCTCAGTTATATGTGCCTGAAGTACTTTACTTCCAAAGATAGAACATTTAGAATAATTCAAAATGTGAAACTTTATTAAACACAGCTCAGACACACTCAGCCACACAGGGCTTATAGGAGAGGTTTCTATATTGTTTGTGTGTTTACTGTTGTACATGTAAAGCAGAATGGAGAAGTATTTTATCATATGAGCATATTTGTAAGCCCCCAATTTTTTTTAAAACTAATTTCCCTTTTAGACATTAGACACACGGAGCTCCTAAACCCTCCTTTGGGTCTAATTTTATTCTGTTCTGTGGGTTCAGCACACCAACAGAACCCAGGGGTGCTCTTACTTCTGGGTTTCTTAGCTGTAGCTTTAACCCAAAAAGAGAAGAATAGCCCCTAAAACACTTACGTTCGGGGGTGTAAGAAAATATTAGCAATATAAAATATTGTGATATGTTTTGTGGTACTGTATCGATTCTCCAAAAGCACAGTATCAGTTTTGGTCAATAGCTAACAATCGAAGGTGGCAGAGAGCGGTTCGTTTAGTGTTGCATTTAAACCTCCAACCACTAGACAGCAGTGTACTTCAGCCATGCAACTCTTCCACTGTAAACAAGTAGCCTGGGGGCCTTAGCAAACCCATGCATGTGGTGGTGTGTTTTATACTATGACAGTTTTACTAAAATCAGACCTTCCAAATTATATATACATATGTGTATATATATATATATATATATATATATATGTGTATATATATATATATATATATATATATATATATATATATATATATATATATATATATACACACACACACACACACACACACACACACACACACACACACAGACAGTATATATAAATAAACAAACATATATAAGCTAATAAAAATAGTCTCCCAGACGGGCTGGGCGTAGCTCAATAAGGGCCTAGTAGGTTGTCTGCAGTGCATCCCACAGCTGCTGGAGGGTGCGTGGGGAAGGGCCTATAGAGTGAACATGATGATCGAGGGGCTCCCACAGATGCTTAGCTGGGTTCAAATCTTGGAAATTAGAGATCCAGGGTAGTACTTTGAAGTCTTGGACATGGTCTTCCAACCAGTGTCGGACATTTCTAGTCATGTGACACATGACATTGTCTTACTGGAAGATCCCATCCGCCTCAAGGAAGACAATCAACATGCATACCCAGATTGGTTGAGAGTGCCTTCCACATGGATGAGTGGGCCCAGACAATGTCATGTGACTTACTTCATGAGCTACATGTTGCTGTCACAATGTGACTCATAATAATAATAATAAAAATAATTATATAATTATTATACTGAATATGATGTATGTATATATCTCGCATTGTATTGAATCACAGCCCCTGTATCATGATAT
This sequence comes from Prochilodus magdalenae, assembly GCA_024036415.1. Lineage (NCBI taxonomy): Eukaryota > Metazoa > Chordata > Actinopteri > Characiformes > Prochilodontidae > Prochilodus > Prochilodus magdalenae. Next base: position 60,365 of record JAMWET010005946.1, on the reverse strand, counting down.
ATATTGTATCGCCAGGCTCTTGCCAACACAGAGCCCTATTCACTGCCTCTATAGGGAACTCTGCTTGCTGAGTTTTTGGATGTGATACTTTTCCTCTTCCTATTCAAGTTCTTTTTTACTTCTGCTTCAAGGAGAACTCCAGTGACTTTTTGAAATGTCTGTATTATTCAGTGGATGAGGTGTAAGCAAAGTGATTCAGGTTGCTTGGTTGTGAAATGCTTCATTTGTAGAGACTATTGCTTCCTCATGGTGGTGGTAATGGGGGGCATTAGTGTCCATGTTTAGAACACAAATATAAAGAGCTTTTTCTCTACAGCCCAAGACTGATGATGGTAAAATAGAGGTCAGTTTGTAAGAAATAAGACTTTTTGGGGTCTATTTTGGCCTAGAACACTCTTTATGTCTCCCTTCTCGATGAGTAGATTAAAATAAATAGATTAATATAAATACATACAAACAATAACTCCAATATAATGCCGTTACGTTCTGTGAGGAAGATTTTAGAAGTGGACATCTAGTTCCTACTGCCACCGCTGTGAACAGTTCTGACTCTGGGGTTTTAGAACTCTGTTGAGACATGAACTATATTTCCTATGCAGGAATTTCAAAAATACTGGTGGAGTTCCCCTTAAGCCTTTACCTAAATGTAGTCCTGCGACATTCTTCCGACCTCAGTGATCTGCCAATGGCTTTCCCCTACTTCGACGTGATCTGTTTCTGTTGACTTTAGTTCAGTTCAGTGTCGTCTCCATGTAGGTCTGGTGATTTGAATGTAATTTAAGCTTCGGGCTAATAAAAATAGTCTGTGTGCCCAAACAAGCTGATAAGCGCTTTATTGCCCCTTGAAATGTTTCCCTCTGGCACGGTAGTGCAGCGGCCAAAGCCGAAAGTCGCTGACGGCTTTCTGGAGTAGGTTTCCAAACCAGAAAAAAAACATACAAGGAAGGAAAAATTCCCAAACCAGTCTTACAAGCCTGCCTTAACCCCCCACCCCTTTCAAATATCCCAGCTACCTGGCTGGTTCCCACCTTACATTTCACTACCCTATAGAACTCTCTCGGAAAAGACGTGGACAAAGCACCAGCATATGCTGATAGTGCAGAGCAATGGACGGAAGTGCCAGGCCGGTGTTGCTGACTCTTATCTGCTTGGGTTTAATATGATCTCTGTGTGGAGAACACGCCCTTCTTCTCAAGAATGTGTCTGGCCTGGACTGGTCTATGTGTAGTCAGTGTGTATGTGTGTACATGTGTATGTGTGTGTATTACAGCATCTTTCCACCTTAATTAACCAGTAAACAGTTAAAGGGACACACTAGCCAATGAAAACATGTAAGTGGTGCCACATCTGTAGTATATATGGCTACTCGCCTCTGAGAGGGGTACTACAGTAGTCCCTAGGGAGGGGTATTCCAGGTTTAAAGACTAGGAAAACCCCTGTCTGATGATCTGTCTTAAAGGTGGAGGAGTGTTTGAAAAGCCTACAGCGGCTCTAAGGTGGATTTTTGCTGTTGTGTTTTTTCCTAGCCGGTGAAGCCCGTGTTGGCAGCGGTGTTTGTATACAGCCATGTTGACAACTTAGCCACTCTACAATCAATGGCGGCTGAAACTGAGTGGAGCATGTTGCCATTGGAGCTATTAGCTGTTAGCTGTCATTCGGCTTAATTGGATAATAGTGGTGGAGGTGGTAATGCAATGGCAGAATGATGATGCTACCCAGTGGGCCAAGTGGGCCAATCGCAACTGTTGTGGTCTGGGTCACCATGAGGTGTAGTTGCATTTCTAGGGAGGTGTGCATCAGGCTAGCAAACATGGCTGCATGTGCTACATCATGCTTACTCCATAGGTTTCATGTGGATGTATAAATTAGCCTTGTAGGTTTTTGGCAAAAGGCCCAATTGGTTGTAAAACACACCCCGCTGTTCTGCAAAGATTCCACGCTGTGACATTCTGGCAGGTGAACTAACCAATCAGAGCACACTTGGATCATTGGAAGGTGGGGCTCTAACCGTTTCAGACCAGTGGTGACTATACAGTACAATAGACGTACAGTAGATGATATAGTAGAAATATTGGGGGAAATTGAGGCAATTCAATTTATTGTAGTAGACCCCAACCATATAATTATGATTACTGGACATGAGCATGATGGGTCACATTCCAGCTCTAAGAGCTGTTCTCCTTAGCTCAAATGTGGTCAGTTATTCAACATAATGGAGCAATGAAACAAATATAGCTGACATGAAAAGGAAGGTTCTAGGTCACACGTTTAACCCAAAAGAGCCCACAGGGACGTATGTGTCACAAGCCTTTTAAAAGTCTGTTTTAAAAACTGTTTTTTAAAAGTTCTTTATACAGCTTTATCCTTCACCTGAACACATGGAGTCCCTAAGTCACCTATACCCAACAGCCTGGATGCAGTCACATGACAGTTGGTGAACATATGACCTCATTTAGAAAATGGTGATGTGCTTGGTTAGTGAGGTTAGAGACAAAACCAGCTCATTTAAAGTCTGGTTTTTGTACCTAAAAGGTTTCAACCCATTTAAGAGCTCTAATGTTCATATACCCATTTTCTATATTAAACATACCCACATTTTATATTACACATACCCATATTCTATATTACACATACCCATATTCTATATTACATATACCCATATTCAATATCACATATACCCATAATCTATATTACACATACCCATATTCTATATTACACATACCCATATTCTATATTACATAGACCCATATCTATATTACACATACCCATATTCTATATTACATAGACCCATATCTATATTACACATACCCATATTCTATATTACATAGACCCATATTCTATATTACATAGACCCATATCTATATTACACATACCCATATTCTATATAACACATACCCATATTCTATATTACATATACCCATACTCTATTTAACATATACCCATATTCTATATTACATATATCCATATTCTATATAACATATACCCATATTCTATATTACATAGACCCATATCTATATTACACATACCCATATTCTATATAACACATACCCATATTCTATATTACATATACCCATACTCTATTTAACATATACCCATATTCTATATTACATATATCCATATTCTATATAACATATACCCATATTCTATATTACATACACCCATATTCTATATTACATACACCCATATTCTATATTACATATACCCATATTCTATATAACATATACCCATATTCTATATTACATACACCCATATTCTATATTACATATACCCATATTCTATATTACATATATCCATATTCTATATTACATATACCCATATTCTATATTACATATACCCATATTCTATATAACATATACCCATATTCTATATTACATATACCCATATTCTATATTACATATACCCATATTCTATATAACATATACCCATATTCTATATTACATATACCCATATTCTATATTACATATACCCATATTCTATATTACATATACCCATATTCTATATTACATATACCCATTCTGACGCCATTTCTAGAACACCATGATGGAATACCAGTTATGAAATTGTTGTTGTTGTGACATACACTACTGGTATTATGACCCTATAATACTTACAGAAGACACCATGTGACCACTTTGACACAATAAGACTGATCTTTGATGATCTTATAACTGACCCTTCATTATTTTCCCTTAAGAGGAAAGGGGTCTGGGCTCTTATGGGTTAAGATAATTCATACCACATGCTTAATCATTCTGACATGGACATGCTGCTATTGCTAAATTTCTGCCTGTCGGCCTGTCTGTTGGCCCGTCTGTCATACTGGCTGCTATTAGCAGCTACTATTAGCTTTGCAATAAATCTCTCTCTCTCTAGGTAAAAACACATTGTAGATTGTGTTGGACGCCACATAAGTATACTTCTGAAAGCTTAACAGCTTAACACAGTTTGTGACAAATACGTAATGATTTGAGTGACAGTTTGCATGATGGTAATTGGTTGGGTGCTGGATGGGTGGAGTGAAATAGGGGGCTGGGGAGCTTGTGGGGGGGATGGGGCTTGTCAAGCCAGTTTTTCTGGAACCAGCAGAAAGGTCTGCTGTATTTGCCGTCTCTGTCAATACTACAGTCAAATCATCGGCACTTTTACATGCAAATACACAACTGTTTTCTTGCAGGCTTTTGCAGTGCGTCGCAGAGCTCATCATCTGGAGCTGTTTAAAAGGTTTCTGGGGTAAACTGACAGTGACTTTGCTTTTCCGTGATGTGACAAGAAGGCAACATCAGCAGCGTGGTGTCAGCGATGTGTAAAAGGTGGAGCCAGACTGCTTAGCTGTGACCATATGAACGCTCTTTAGGGTCGCCTGTGCTCTTTGTGAAAAGCGATATCTGTCCAGTAAGCTCCAGAGTTATTGTGTGATGTATTTTGGGTGGATGTGCGTCACCCGATGTAGAAAGCTGGTGACAAGGAAAGAGCTCACTAAAGCCCTGATGCCTTATTAACGTTGGGTTTAAATATAGGCCGATTGACCTCGGTCTAGGTCAGCCGCCCATAAAGCTCAATATAGTTAAAGGAATAGTTAAACGATAGGTGCAGTTTCCCGTCTCACCCAGTAGAAGATCAGCCAAGTAAAATGTGGTGCCTGGTGTTTGTTTTTCAGTTTTGCACTGGAGCTATGTGGCTAACTAGTAATGAAAGTGAATTGCTACTGCCGTTTGCTGTTAGTGTTGCTTGATCTGCTGTGTCATGGTGACGTTTGGATTTTAACTCTGACAACGTTGGGAAGGGAATCTCTGTATGAATGTAGAGTATGTCTGTCGAGCTGTTGTTGAATGTAGGGTATGTTTGTAGAGCTGTCATTCCTCCAATCAAACGCATTTGTCTTGTGACTGGTTGTTCTCCTCCCTTGTGCCTTCTACTGTCTTCTACTGATTCTTCTCATCAATCTCTGAAATAAAGCCTGTCAGGTATCCGTGTCTGGCTATCTGGGCTTGATTAGTTTGAGGATCCGATTGCAGACCCTCCAACAGCATTCAAGTTTAGAGGTCTCAGGATTTTTCCTGTCCCACCTTTGTTATTCTCCAGTGTAAGGAATGATCCTGCCTACTGCTGGGTCACTAGTCATTGTTTCAGGAGTGGCTAAACACCATGAATGGTGAAGTTAGCCGTCGTTGCCATTGGCATACCTGCTGTTTTCTTCATGTTGAGCAGAGGCCCCAACTTCTCACTTCAAACCTTCCTCAGAATAGCATTCAGGTTTTCCGGATTGTATGCTGAGTGGAATTTCATCTGCGTATTGAGGGTTCTTGTTTCTTCTGCCTTTGCTGGGTCCTGTAGTCATGTGTCAGGCGCTTTACAGTGTAAAGGTTGAAGTATGTTGATAGGATTGTGTAGTGTACAGAGTTCCTCATTACAGCCACCAGATGCTCTGGTATTCCCATTTTCCTGTGGTATTCCATATTTGCTACAGTCAGTGAATCATGTTGACCTCCTTGAATTTTCTGGCTTTTTCTGATATCTAGTCTACGTCAGCAGCGATATCTCCAGTTCCTCTGCGTTTCCTGAGTCGCACTTGTGTATCCGGCTGTTCCCTTTCTTGTATAATAATTCAGTGGCATGGCAGTTTACCTTCTAGTTGAATCATCGCTTATTAGTGGGCAGTTTGCATAATGTTAATGACGGATGATTATAGATAAAACACCTGGGTTGGGTTGGGTATAAGCTCCCATTCTTTATATTAACCTCTTATGAAATTTATGAGACAGGGCATGTCTTGGTTGATGGGCGGTGGAACTGATCCCTCACTGGACTATCACAAAGTCTCGTTCCACCTTTATTGCCTGCTGAGTAGTTTAATGGCAGTGCTCCTTCTTGCTTTGAGGGAGCCTTTGATGCAGTGTGGGGTTGGGTGGGTGGAGTGAAATAGGAGGTTGGGCGGGATAATGCATATGGTCATTTTTCTGCTCGGTTTATTATAAAGCCTATACAGTTGAAGACTGTAGCCCATCTCTCAATGCGCAGTTTGTTTAAGCTATCCTCTAGGCAGTCATCAGTGGACAATTCCTGACCACAGAGCTCTTGCCTGGAATACTTTTGGGTTGTGGACCACCCTCAAAACTTACTGACATGTATATAGACTGTATCTGCACAGCTGTGCCTGATACACTCTACCAGCATTAAGTCACTATGATGTTAGTGTCACTGCTGTGCCAAAGGGGGGTCCATCATCCTGCTAATGGGTGGTCCTAGTGTGCAGTGTGCACTGATGAGAGAGAGTCTGCGATCGTATGAGTATGTAGTCGCCTGTAATTAAGTGGAAGTGGCCACAGATTGAACGAACAAGGTTTCTAGGGTATGGATATTGAAGAAGGAATCTGACTCCACTGCTCCACTACACTATATATACACTCTCTCACTCGCTCTCTTGCGCTCTCTCTCTCTCTCTCTCTCTCTCTCTCTCTCTCTCTCTCTCTCTCTCTCTCTCTCTCTCTCTCTCTCTCTCTCTCTCTCTCTCTACTATCTCTCTCTCTCTCTCTCTCTCTCTATAAATATATATCTATATATATATATTATATATATATCTCTCTCTCTCTCTCTCTAATATATAATATATAAATAACCTATTGTCACTCACGGACAATACAGCTCTCTCTTTCTCTACACATATCTAACTATCTATCTATCTATCTATCTATTTATAGATAGACTATATATATATAAAGTGACATATAAAGTATGTGTATATATATATATATATATATATATATGGTGTATTATATATACTAATATATAATATATAAATAACCTATTGTCATATGGCAAGACATATAAGCATACACAGCATTTCTGAGCACACAAATGGCTGATGGTTTACAGGGCCCTTAAAATGGGGTTTCAGTGGAGACTGTAAAACTGAGTCGGGTGGTAGCTCCAGACCTGGCCTCCCCGCCCCCACTTTCTGACCCCACAAATGGCTGATTTTGACAAAATGAGGTTTCAGTGGAGACTGTAAAACTGAGTCGAGTGGTAGCTCCAGACCTGGCCTCCCCGCCCCCACTTCACCTCCATTCAGGAAGCTGAAGTCACATCCTCACATTGAAGAGAAGGAGAGATAACCAATTCCAGCATTCTAAGCGCCGGCCGCTTCCTGCCTTTCCGAATGTGTGTGTGTGCGTGTGTGTGCATGCCCGCTGCGCTCTGGCTCATTTGCAGCAGCGATGTTAATGACGTACATCTGTGAAAGGTAAAATGAGGCCGGGACAGGGAGATGGCAGACAAATCTGCAGGGGGAATAAGTGCAATGGTGGGCGTGTATTAGTGGCAGGAAAAATATCGCTATGCATAATTAACATTTAAAGACTGATCACCACCTTCAGGTCTTTATATCACCGTGCATGGCATTGTTGCACCCCGTTGTGTGAGTATCTGTGTTAGTGATGGAGTGTGAGGAATGTTTGGGTTACTGGGTGGGGTGGGGGTGGGGGTGGGGGTCTGTGCAACTAGGGAGGTCTCCTTTAGTACATATTTTTAGCTCTAACAAAACAGCCCTGTGGAGTATCACCAGTGTGACAGGAGCCGGTGGGGAAGGAAGCCTAAACCCTAGAACATTCTAGAACCGGGGTGTCCAAGCCTTTTGTCTTCTGGGGACAAAGTACAATGTTTATATTGTGGCTATGTCCAAAAATGAGCTCAGCTAACTAACACGGGCACCTTTTCATACTTTACTGCTACTGCAAAAAGCCTTGCAAAAGTATTCAACCCCCATGGTGTTTCCTCTTATTACCGCCTGAAATAAAATGGATTCGCACTCCTGTCTGTTAGGGTACATGCCTATTAGCTTAACACATCTAGTTGCCCATTCTTCAGCTACACTATAGGCCCCATCGCCAAAAGTGTTTACTCACCCATCTAACTCATTGAAATCAGGTGTTCCATGCCACTCCATGGCCACAGGTGTATAAAACCAAGCACCTAGGCATACAGACTTCCTGACGTCCCAGAAGAGTTGAAGGTGTTATAGCTGGGTGGGCCGACATCATATTAAACCCTATGGATTAAGAATGGGATGTCACTTGAGTTAATTTGCATGTGAAGACAGACGAGTGAATACTTTTGGCTTGTGTTGGTGTACAACAAGTCATGCCACAGATTCTCAGCTGAACTGAGGTCTGGGCTTTGACTGGGTCATTCCAATACACTGAAATGCTTCCCTTTAAGACACTGCTTGAGTGTTGAGTTTGCACCACGTGTGTCATTTGCCATGGTGAACAAAAAGTTCAATTGTCTCTGGTATCGTCTAATCAGAGTACCTTCTTCCATGTGCTTTGGGAATCTAATACATGTGATTGCAAACTTCATGCATGTCCCAAGTTGAGGAGCTTTTGGGATCCTATGGATAGATACTCCCATATCTGCTTATGGATCTTCAGAGTTCCTTCAGGTTTGAGTTTGGTATCTTTGTTGAACCTCTGCATAATGATCCCCCTGCCCATTCTGGAAGGTTTGGTTGGCTCCTCTCTCTAATCAGGTTTGTGGTGGTGGTGCCATATTGTTAATTTTTTCATGGTGCTACTCACATATGCTTATATGACATCCCTGTATAACCCATCCCTGATCGATACGTCTCTGACCTGTTTGAAGAACTCCTTGGTCTTAATGTCATTTGCTGGTTGGTGTTATAGCCTTCCAGAATATACTGACAATATGTGTCAGGTCATGTGACATCTGAAGTTAAATTGTTGGACCAAATCATACTTGGGGGCTTCATAGTAAAAGGGGTGAATACATATGCAGTCACAACTTGTCAGATATTATCAGATATCATTCCATTTCACAAGTTTGGACTGCATTATTGGGCCTGTTGCATAATATATAAAGAATAAAATAATAATTCCAGGTTGCCGTGCAGCAAAATGTGAAGAACGGCTGAAAAACAAAGGGGGTGAATACTTTCGCTCTTAGGCACTATTCTTAAATACTCTAGTACTTTGTTTAACATATGAAACACTCTTGCCTTTAAATTCAAAATCTTTTTATCCCAATTTACATTTCAGCATCTTCTCCTATGCCTGGCTCCTCACCTGCTCATTGCTGCACCTCAGTCTGAGAAAATTGTATGGAGTCATAAATAAAATCCTTTCTATTGTCATTGTACTTGAAAGCAATGAGATTTAGTGCATCACTCTCCAAGAGGAAGCGATAAACAATAAATAGAGCAGAAATCTACAATGTAGATAGTTGAGATATTTACATATCGACACTGTCCAAAGAAAAACAAGTATCTCCAAAACTGCAAATTTACAGGAGAGGGCAAAAACCTGATTTAACTTTAATGTAACTCAAAGGAACCAGACATCTTTCCAAGCAGCTTTGGGCCTTTCTGTTGGTCCATTCATCAAAAGATTCTCACTCTGTGTAAACAACAGCTGCTGCCTTCAAATGATGCATGAAAGTAAACATGGACGAAAGTGGAGGTACATGGCTTTCAGTGGACAGCGACCATATGGACAGTGCACTCAGTGGGATAATGGTGTAAACTGCCACAATAGTTGGAAAATAAATATAAATAAATAAGTTATGAAGGTAAAGTGACAGAATACGCAGAATCTACAAGCTGACAGTATATGGAGGTGTATATGGAGGTGTATATGAAGGGGTATATGGAGGTGTATATGGGGGTGTATATGGAGGTGAATATGAAGGGGTATATGGAGGTGTATATGGGGGTGTATATGAAGGGGTATATGGGGGTGTATATGGAGGTGAATATGAAGGGGTATATGGAGGTGTATATGAAGGGGTATATGGGGGTGTATATGGAGGTGTATATGGGGGTGTATATCTAGGTGTATATGAAGGGGTGTATATGGGGGTGTATCTGGAGGGGTATATGGGGGTGTATATGGAGGTGAATATGAAGGGGTATATGGAGGTGTATATGGAGGTGTATATGGGGGTGTATATGGAGGTGTATATGGGGGTGTATATGGAGGTGTATATGGAGGTGTATATGGGGGTGTATATGGAGGGGTATATGGGGGTGTATATGGAGGTGAATATGAAGGGGTATATGGAGGTGTATATGGAGGTGTATATGGGGGTGTATATGGAGGTGTATATGGGGTTGTATATGGAGGTGAATATGGAGGTGAATATGAAGGTGTATATGGAGGTGTATATGCGGTTGTATAACGAGGTGTATATGGAGGTGAATATGAAGGGGTATATGGGGGTGTATATGTGGGTGTATATGGAGGTGTATATGAAGGGGTATATGGGGGTGTATATGGAGGGGTATATGGAGGGGTATATGGAGGTGAATATGAAGGGGTATATGGAGGTGTATATGGGGGTGTATATGAAGGGGTATATGGGAGTGTATTTGGGGTTGTATATGGAGGTAGAATTACACTATGGATAATAATGTATAGCAAAAGGTGACTGTACATAAATGTGCATTAATGTTAGAGTGCACAAGATATAGTCCAGAGGGAGTACTCAGTCGGTCAGTGAGGTGTTGTGGAGGCCACAGCCCTTGGGGGCGGGGAAGCTGTTTGTTTGGATGGTCCTGTACCGGTTGCCAGGTGGTGTCCTGGGTGTGTTGTGTCTCTGCTGATATTGTGGGCCTTCTTCTGTAGTCGACTGGCATACACACTGTCCAGGTTGGGGAGGTCAGTCCCAATGATCTGTTCAGCCGCCTTGACCCCATAATACAGGTCCTTCCACTCTGAGCCTGTACAGCTTGAGTACCACACGATCATACGGTGGGAGAGGATACGTTCAATGGTGCTGTGGTAGAAGTTCACCAGTCGAGTGATCGACACTACGCAAACATTACATGAACTTATGATTTGTTACTAAGTTTTAAAAAACTAGAAAATGAAAAGTTGAAAATAAGGATCAGAATAAGTGTTTTCTTATTGGCTGACAGAATGGAGGGGGTTAGGCAACTTTCTGGTGGGCCAAATCAAGTCTTCAAGAGGTACCTTGAGGAGACCTGTTCTGCAGCCACCTAGATTTCTCATTCTCAAATGATTCACAGTGATTAGAAACACATGGAATGTGCACACCCATAGACCATAGGCCATATACCTACGCAGGCAGTAATGCTGTATTACATGCTGTATTTACAAGTTAGTTTATGACGTTTCTGACCTTCTAAATCTACTCGGCCAACTGCAAGTGCTATGATTATGAAACTGAAGTCTCTAGAAACAATAACAGCTCCACTATTAAGTGGAAGACCATCTAACATACAACCTTCTGGAAGAACATCAGCGGCAGAACTGTGCAGAGCTTCATAAAATGGGTTTCTATTGCTGAGCAGCTATAATACAGCTATAATAAGCTTAATATCTCTATGTGCTTCCAAGCGTTGGCTCTGGAGCAGTTGAAACATTTTCTGGAGTGATGTATCAGGCTTCACTATCTGGCATTCTGATGGACAAATCTGGTTAAGGTGGGTGCCAGAGGACCACTACCTTCTGTAATGCCAACAGTAACGTTTGGTGGAGGTGGGATAATGGTCTTTTTTAGGGTTTGGGCTTGATGGTCCAGTAAAGGTTGATGCAAATGATGGAAAACACAAAGACAGTTTAGACAATTATATACTTCCGAATGTTGTGGCGACATTTTGGGGAAGACCCTTTCCCTGTTCCACCATCCATGTGCACAAAGCGATGACTATTAAAGGCCTGTTTTTTTTTTTTTGTCTGAATGAACTCCAGTGGCCTGATCTGAAGCTAACCGAACACCTTTATGGTGGATTGGAAGGCCAGTCCTCGTGGAAAGCCTTCCCAGAAGAGTTGAAGCTGTTATAGCTGCATAGAGAATGCCATCTAGCTCATGTAGGTGTGATGGAGAGGTGCCCACATACACTCTTCACTGGGACTATCAAGCCCAAACCCTGAAAAAGACCATTATCCCACCTCCTCCAAATGTTACTGTTGGCTTTACAGAAGGTAGCGTTCCTCTGGCACCCACCAAAACCAGATTTGTATTTCGGCCTGCCAGATAGTGAGGCCTGATATATGTCACTCCAGAGAATGTTTTGGCCATGTAGTGTAGCTCAAATGTAACTGAAAGGCATTGTTTGATAAAGTCAGATTTGCATAATGGCCAGTGCATGGTTTCTGATACTGTATGACGCACTGTAGACAGTAATAGGTTGCAGCTGAACTTTCCATCCTCTATGCAGCACCAAACATTTATCATATAGGGTCAGAAACCATGTAGCCATGTAGCCAAGTCAAGGCAGTTTGACATTACCTGCAGTTTGCACAGTGCTAGTAATAGTGATGCATAGTTTCATTTATTGTTAGCTACTTTAGACACATGGTTTGAGTGCAAAACTAACATGGCAAAACTCGGACACTGAATGTAACCTGGCTATCACTCAATTGCCTCAACCAGCATCAGAAGGTCTATATCCAAAATGCCACACATTGCAGGTAATGTAGTGGTGTGGTGGTGAAAGCTGTCTCTCATGTGTTCACTGTAGCACTTTCACTCTGTAAGCCCCTTGTTATCCACATGGAGTGCGGTTTAAGTAACTTCAGCTAATTTAATTGCCAGCTTCATTATTTATGAACCTAAAACCATTAACCTGGCTTGCTGCTGGAGTAAGTCGTAGAGCAGCTCTTTTGTGCCTTGAGGGTGTGGAGGAAATTCTTTAGCGCAGAAGCCTCTTTCTAATGGATTAAATCTTTGTTCTCAATTTGTGCAGGATTCCATGAACGCCTTGGCCCTCGACCTGAATCACCCTGCCCTACGGAAGAACAAAAACATTGATGCCTTCTTGAGCCGATGTAAGTCCCTTTTACACAAGTCATTTGTAGACCATCTCAAGCCTGAGGGCATTACTGACGAACAGTGAAAAACAAGGTATATGGAGTTTCACAAACAGGTTCTTTTCCCTAGCAGACGGTATATTCGATACCCAGTCCTGTCCTTGAGCTTAACTCTGTAGCTTATTCACACCCTGCTTCCCTTTCATCTTACGACATGCAGTAATCCTTTAACTGTTTGTGGAGTTGCTCATGTACAGGTATGTATGCGGGTCGTGTAGGAACACCTTGCCTTGTATTACTTGAGTTACTTACTGTTAGTGAGACAAATACTTTGCATTGTTTTACAATACTCTAATTCAGGGGTGCACAACTCCAGTCGTGGAAGGCTGGCGTCCAGTGGTTTGGCAGTTCTCCCCTTCATACACATCCACTAAGCCTGGCAATTAACAGATGTTAAATCAGGTGTGCTGGAGCTGGTACTCTACCAAACTCTGCTGGACACCGCCCTGCTCTACTCCATGTTCCACATATTGTCTTGCTTGGAATGAAATTTAGGTTTTAAATAATTATTCTAAATAATGATTTGACAGTTTTCAGTATTGTTGGTCTGAAGTAGTTAAATAGCTGTTAAGGCCAAGGGCTGATGAATGAAGACATCCCAACAAGGCTTTAAACTGGGGACACATGGAAGGGTTTGACTAAGAGTGGATTTTAAAACATTTAGGATAACACAAGTGTTCTCAAACTTTTGATGGACACTGTGTATAAACGGACCTGACTGTAAGTTCATGTGTGGTTGAGAAGGTTTACTCTTTGCTTGTTGTGCAGATGAAAAGGCCGTATGTCGTTTGAAGGAGGTGCAGGTGAGGCTGGATGATTTCGACCGAATAAAACTAATCGGCAGGGGAGCCTATGGAGCGGTGCAGCTGGTAAGAGACTGCTCAGGTGTTTGTGGGTGTGTGTGTGTGTGTGTGTGTGTGTGTGTGTGTGTGTGTGTGTGTGTGTGTGTGTGTGTGTGAGTGAGAGAGAGAGAAGCAGCTCCCTCCCAACAACATGCTGTCTGTCCTCAGGCATTGACTTTTTGTCTTGCATCAGGGCTGGTAACGCTGTGCATGTTGGTACATGCCTAATGAGGAGACAGTGCACAGATAGGAGTGTGTAGGTGGGACTCCTGTGTGATCTTGCACGCGCCAGTATATCTTTTGAATATCTTTTCTTTCTCTGTTACGTGTGTTTGAACTACAGCATGGCTGATATACAAAGGTGTTACAGGTATTGGCCAAAATAGCATCAATAATATACCAACCTTTACCGTAGGTGGGCGTGATGGAATAAGACCTTGCGCCGTTGTGCCTTTGGTGCACCCAGTCTGAGCCACCACTTGTTTACCTGAAGTACTGTGCAGACGACCCTTCATTGATTTACTTTCTGTCAAGTACAAGATATTCATTTTTCAAGACCAAAGAGGAGAAAAGTCAAAGCAAAATAATAATAAGAAAAAAACTAACTGTCCAACCTTTTACTGTAGACAGGGCTATGAGTCTGAAAGGGTGTGTATCTCTATCTCTCAAGAAGCCCTTTCTAAAAAGAGCCAATGGACAACTAGAAAGACAATTTGCAAGCAAAGAAGCTGGTGGTTGTTCTCAGCACAACAGATTGACCAACCACTGACAGACCTCATCATCACTGAGGGTGTTATCTCACTTGCCCTTAGTGCTTTAGTCCACACACAAGATGATTCAGGGCTCCTATGGATGGAGGGGGTTATTATCATCCCTTTCCAGCTTTAAAAATGATGATTTTTTTTTCATAAAACCTGAAAAGGGAAGTAATGTGGAGTAACCCCAAACACTTTGCCGGTAGTGGATAGTTCCCACACTGAAAACAAACCCGAGACCACAGGTTTCAGAAGAACTGAGCTTTAATTCTCTGGAAAGCACCTGGGCTTGAGAGTGGCTTTCGCACTTGCTCAGACAAACCAAACTTGAAGAGCCAACAGTCCTGGGTCCTGTTAAAAGCTCCAGTGTGAAAATGTCCTGAATGTGTTTTGGGATTACTTGGGTTGTTAGGAACAGAAAATGCAAAAATCAGTTTCTGAGACTGAACCTTGGAGGTGTGGTAAAACGTCCCTGTAGAAAAGCCGAAGAATGAAAATACTGTACTTAGAGGACAATGTTCAGTTGTTAAAGCTTTGGTGTAAGTTTCTGTCGTTTTAAGCTTATTTTTCATCACTCTAATATAAAACCTGTACTTAATGGCAGTTTTGATGGGAAAGTGAGTATATGCAAGGTGGTTTCTGACTTGCAGCAATACAAGTCCTGTATCACGCGCAAACGATCATTCTATAAACTGAAATGATTAAAAAAAAAAAGAGAATAATAATTAAGGTCACTTCACTCTCAGTGCTACAGTGTTCATATTTTTTAAGATTGTGGGTTTCGGTTGCTTATCTGAAACAGACAGTTAAGAACTAACAGTCATGTCTGTCAATACAGGGCTGCGTAACTAAACCTTGTACACATACAAATGTAAGATTACCAGTATTAGCATACATTGTATTTTTAGAGCCGTATTAAAGGTGGCCACCTTTATTCATACGTTCAGCCCCTTTCTTTGAATCCCAACATGGGGTTATAAACCCAATATGAAAACACTGGGGTTAGAACAACCGTGATGCTCAGAAAGATCTTCCAGAAACCGCTTTTACCTGATGTGTATATAAAAGTCGTCAGTTCATACAGCTTCATCTTTCACCTAACTGTACATCACTAAAGGTTACCTAACATTCATGAACCTGGGATATACTTTTAGAAGAAGTACAGTACAATAGGCATTGTCTGATCATCCAGGACCTTCATTAATCTGTGTAATAGTTTGCTTTGATTGACCTGGTGCTGGTAGATTAATGAAGATATTTATAGTTCTGCGTTTGTGTGCTTTTCTGAACAAGCACACGTGGTAGTAGCTTAAACATGAAAATCTGAGCAGATGAAGAGAGATTGTCATTTAAGGTCCCTTCTGGCCAGGACACAGTGTAGTGTCCTGGTTGTCATTCTAGAATTACAGCCTGTGGTCAAAACACAGCCCTTTGCTCATGCCGTGGTCTGTTCAGTTGCAAAGATAAATATATGAGGGTCTGTTTCACTAGCTAAGCTTAGGAAGTAGTCTCTGAAGTACTTTGGGGTCACATACACTCATTAAACAAAATGCAAGTTTATGAAGAAACCGTTTCCCCACACTGTTGAGAGTATGGATGTGGTATTGACACCTCCGTATTTCTGTTATATGCTCAAGTCTTCAAGCTTATTCCATTGCATTGATCTCCTAAACTCTGAGGGACCGTATGTGGTCCATGGTCCTCACTGTAATAACTACACAACTAATGTTTTAGTTACATAGTAGAGGAATAATAGGAACTGAATGGTAAGTCTTAAAATGAATGGCTAAATAAATATGGCTTGCATCAGCATAAACATGAAAAAGAGAAAGTAAATAGAATGATATACCAGAATGTCATGGGATAGCAATATATACATTGATTATGAAGTGGCATAACCTCAGGGGCGGCTTGGGAACGGCCTCACATGAGTAGGTTGTGAGGCTGAACACTGGTCAGTGTGCTTATGGCAAGGCGATAGGAATTATTGGAGTTAGAACGAGGCATAATGGTGGAATGCATCGATTGGGGTCATGTTGGGTGAGCGTGCAGGACAACACCATTTATCTAAACTCCTCACATCCCTTCTGGGCATTTTTGGTCCAACGGCACAGTGCATTTTCCTGCCGGACTGGTCGGTCACTGTCAGGGTACATGAAGTCCATAAAGGGCTGCAAATAGTCAACCAGCAGTGAAAATGGCAGACCAGTGGACCCAACCTATGCCATGAGAGCACCTCCAACTCCAGTATGGAAACACCACCAGCTTACACAGTGCTTTGCTGACAGCTGGGGTCCATCACTTCATGGGGATCTCCCCAACTTTAAAGTTCAGTCTTAGAAGTTGGTTATGTGGTATGCTAATCATAATCCTAGTATCCATTGTACATATAACACCACACTCAGTGATGGTGAGGGCTGGACTCTGGGGTGGTCAGTGCATTGTCCTTTAGTCTCAGTAATGGCTTCTCTGCCTCTTTGGAGCCTTATTTTCTCCTCCCTCTCTGAGATTAAAGCTTCATGCACTGTTCATCTGACGTCGGCAGCTTCGGTAAACTTTGACTTTGACCTTCTTGATAATGAAACTGAAAGTTAAACAAATGAAGGGTGGTTCTACCTTTAATTGAGGGGCGAGGACGGGCCCAGTGTTAACCAAGATAACCACTAATGGGCAAGGCCTAACAAAGGGATGTATTCCCATACTGTGGCTGTAAATGTTTTGGGGACCACCACCACCATAAGAGCCTTGACTGTATATTCTAAACTCTGTACGTGTGTCTGTAGGTGCGGCATAAGGTCTCCAAACAAGTGTATGCTATGAAGCAGCTGAGTAAGTTTGAGATGATCAAGCGGTCCGACTCTGCCTTCTTCTGGGAGGAGCGTGACATCATGGCCTTCTCCAACAGCCCCTGGATTGTTCAGGTAAGATGTTAGTACACATACATACTGCACTGCACCCACAAACGCAAATGGGCATGCTAGCAAGCTTATGTTGATATTTCCAAGATGGGGAAGACAGAGCATGTACCGCCTGATGGAGGAGAAGCTGTACTGAATGAGATTGATTCTCATCACAGGATTTCCTGGAAATGATTATCCATGTGATGCATGGAGATCACAGTATCTGCCCAAGATCAATACGATTACTCAAGCACACCCATTAATCGGAAGCCATGAAGTCGTATTTTGTATCTACTGATGTAGATGTACTATTTAATATTTACTGGTGACAGCATTTGTTATTTTGCTCTGTAGTAGAGCCTGGCTGGTGTAATGGTTAGCTAATGGTATCAGCAGCTTCCATTAGAAACAGACTGATGGCTTTATCATGAGAACAACAAAAAAATTGGTGGATGGGTTCCTAGTAATGGTACATGTTCACACACTGCATTCAGGGTGTTATATAGAAATCCATCAGACTGACAGACACTCCAGCATGTTGCATAGCCCAACAAATACAACATTAATGCTAGTGTTGGGCCTGGATGTCCATTAAATAGAGTATAAATTAAATGGGTCAGACTTTTTTATAATGCTTCCGTATAGGCTTAAACGCTCAAATTGGTAAGAGTCTGGTGACACAGTTGATTATCAGTGTTAGGGTTTGGTGTTGGGCATTCAGTTTAAGGGCAAGAATAATCATATTTGAGCTGTTATGTAAGATTAAGACTGAATGTGAGGGTCTACGGGGGGATCACACTGGGCCGTCAGAATAAACGGTTGTCATTAGTTGAAGCAATCCCTCTGAACTAGCTTTATTGCCTCTGTTTCCGTGCAGCTGTGCTGTGCGTTCCAAGACGAGCGGCACTTGTACCTAGTGATGGAGTTCATGCCAGGTGGAGACCTGGTGACCCTGACCATGAACTACGACATGCCAGAGAAGTGGGCTCGCTTCTACACAGCAGAGGTGGTACTGGCGCTGGACGCCATCCACTCCCTGGGCTTCATTCACCGAGACATCAAGCCAGACAACATGCTGTTGGATCGTAACGGCCACCTCAAGCTCGCAGACTTCGGAACCTGCATGAAAATGGACAAGGTCGGTGTGTTTATGAGCTCGGTTAAAAAAAATTGAAGTTTTTGATATGAATTATTGTGATCAGTCATTTGAATAAGTAGCTGCGGCATTTCATACGCTATTTCATGGTTTGTGTAGTTAGAGTACTACTACGTACATCACTTTCTCTTTGTCTGGAATTAGTTATATTCAAAAGTTATGAAAACATAGTAGAGTGAATTAGATGTATGGACACAGTGGAGTATTTTAGTAATAATTTAATTACACAGTTACTGTTACACAGTAACACAGTTATTGCGAGTTCTGACAAATAAGTAAAGCGTTTACTGATCACTTTTCAGCATTATGCTATCCTACTACTACCCCGATTCCAACACCCATAAATATAGTAGCCTTTTTAAATGTCCCAGCATTCCTATAGCACCCCTACAATGTGCTCTTACCATAAAGTACAGTGTACATTTTAAATGTTATATTAAAAACACATCATATTTGTTCTGTTAACTGTTTTATTCAATCTTTCTATCATTTTGAGGCCAAGAAATGAATCTGATAATCAGTACAGCGTTAGCCTACTTAATTTGTCAGGTTACCTTTTTTTCCTTTCTGCAGTTAGGTTCTTTTAAAATACAAGGCAAATTGTATGAATATTAATTTTACTCTGACTGTTCTGTATGCTATGAATTCACAGTTCACTAATCGTTCTCAACACATAGATATATTTTTTTGTGTTTCAGCATTTTTAATTTGAAAGTTGCACAGGACTATGCATTTATTACTTTGTTTTTAAAATAAAAATGAATACATTAACAGTGATTCCAAACTTTTGAAAGTTAGTGGGGAAAACTAGTTTGCTTTTCTGCCATCTTGTGGAGAGTACTTTACCTGCATGCTGAACTGGGTGCTAAAAAATCAGAATCAGGTTTATTGGCCATGTATGTTGACACACACACAAGGAATTTTGTTTGGGCAGTTTGTGTCTCTCTAGTACTGACACTCCACAATGTACACAGTGACTCCACATATACACAATACATACACACAGCACAATATACACTCTACACAGTATACACACAAGTACATACAGACACTGTACAGAATACACTCTACACAGTATACACCACATACACAACCACTCCACATATACACAATACATACACACAGCACAATATACACTCTACACAGTATACACAATATATACAACCACTCCACATATACACAATACATATAGACACTGTACAATATACACTCTACACAGTATACACCATATACACGACTCCACATATACACAATACATACAGACACTGTACAGAATACACTCTACACAGTATACACCACATACACAACCACTCCACATATACACAATACATACAGACACTGTACAATATACACTCTACACAGTATACACCATATACACAACCACTCCACATATACACAATACATACAGACACTGTACAATATACACTCTACACAGTATACACCATATACACGACTCCACATATACACAATACATACAGACACTGTACAATATACACTCTACACAGTATACACCATATACACAACCACTCCACATATGCACACTACACAGAGACACTGTACAATATACACTCTACATAGTAAACACCATATACACAACTCCACATATACACAATACATACAGACACTGTACAATATACACTCTACACAGTATACACCATATACACAACCACTCCACATATACACAATACATACAGACACTGTACAATATACACTCTACACAGTATACACCATATACACAACCATTCCACATATACACAATACATACAGACACTGTACAATATACACTCTACACAGTATACACCATATACACAACCACTCCACATATACACAATACATACAGACACTGTACAATATACACTCTACACAGTATACACCATATACACGACTCCACATATACACAATACATACACACTGTATAATATACACTCTACACAGTATACACCATGTACACAACCACTCCACATATACACAATACATACAGACACTGTACAATATACACTCTACACAGTATACACCATATACACAACCACTCCACATATACACAATACATACAGACACTGTACAATATACACTCTACACAGTATACACCATATACACGACTCCACATATACACAATACATACAGACACTGTACAATATACACTCTACACAGTATACACCATATACACGACTCCACATATACACAATACATACAGACACTGTACAATATACACTCAACACAGCATACACCATATACACAACCACTCTACATATACACTATACATATAGACACTGTACAATATACACTCTACACAGTATACACCATATACACAACCACTCTACATATACACTATACATATAGACACTGTACAGTATACACTTTACACAGTATACACCATATACACAACCACTCTACATATACACTATACATATACACAGTACAATATACTCTACACAGTATACACCATATACACAACTCCACATATACACAATACATAAACACAGTACAATATACACTCTACACAGTATACACCATAAACACAACGACTTCACATATACACAATACATACAGACACTGTCCAGAATACACTCTACACAGTATACACCATATACACACTGACTCCACATATAAACAATATGTACACACTGTACAATATACACTCTACACAGTATATACGATACATACAGACTGACCCTGGTGAATGCTTAACACTAGTATTTAGCATGTGTTGAGGTATATAGGCTGTAGTTCTGTAACTGACTCTGTAGTCAGAGACTGTAGACTCTGCAGCTGTATGTGTGTGTATATGTGTTTAACTGTTAGTTGTATGTGTGTGTGGTTGTGCAGTCTGGGATGGTCCGCTGTGACACAGCAGTAGGGACTCCTGATTACATTTCGCCAGAGGTTCTGATGTCACAGGGTGGGACAGGTTACTATGGACGCGAGTGCGATTGGTGGTCTGTGGGGGTCTTCATTTATGAGCTACTTGTTGGTGAGTATCCTCTCCTCTCCTCTCCTCTCATATGTTTCCCATGTCGTTTAAAAGTGCTGTAAAATGTTATTATAACATGTAGTAGTTATTTTCATATGTGTGTTTTTGCTCTCCCAAAGGTGACACGCCGTTCTACGCGGAGTCGCTGGTGGGCACTTATGGAAAGATCATGGACCACAAAAACAGCCTGGTCTTCCCCGATGAAGTGGAGATGTCCAAAGAAGCTAAAGACCTGATCTGTGCTTTCCTGACTGACAGGTGAGAGAAGGTTCCAGAGAGAAATTAACATTATGGACACCTCATTTTGGGTTTATGAATATAGTATAGCTATTCATAATACTTCATATAAGTGCTGTAAATACATATGACACAGATGAATGAGAAGTGATTGACATCATGACACATCTGTGTCATCTCTCCGAGTTGAGGGTGATGGTTTATAAATCTGATTTGAGGCATCTTCATATGGTCCTGGGGAGGCTACATATCCGCTGCGTGGCCAGATGAGCATAAGGCTATTTTATATGTCATAAAACTTCATCAGACTTTATGGTAAATGCAAATGCATTTCTGAGGTCTGTTCACACTGACAGATATTCCTCATATGTACTCAAACATTCATGTAAACAGTCAAGACCAGATCAGATCTGCAGACCCCTTACAACTCAGGAGTAGAAACTCACTCACTCCCTCACTCCTCTGGACCAGTCACTCACTCACTCGCTTACTCATTCACTCACTCCTCTAGACCAGTCACTCACTCGCTTACTCACTCACTCACTTCTCTAGACTGCTCGCTCACTCACTCCTCTAGACCAGTCGCTCACTCGCTCACTCACTTCCTTCACTCGCTCACTCACTCACTCACTCACTCACTCCTCTGGACCAGTCACTCCACTCACTCCACTCACTCACTCACTCCTCTAGACCAGTCACTCACTCGCTTACTCACTCCCTCACTCCTCTAGACCGCTCGCTTACTCACTCCTCTAGACCACTCACTTTTTAACTTTTTTTAATTTATTTATTTTTTTACACACACACAGACCTGCATACGCTCAAAAACACACACACACGCATGCATACCTCAAACGCACACGCATACACACACTATCATACATACACACACACATGCATACACTCAAACACACACACACACACATGCATACACTCAAACACACACACACACATGCATACACTCAAACACACACACACACACACACATGCATACACAAATGCATACGCTCAAAAACACACACGCACACACACACACACACTCATACATACACACACACACACACACACACACACACACAAACCTCTCTTTAGTTTTGGACTGCAGCTGGAATGTCCCACACGTGGCAGCTCAGAGTCTGCTGCACCCCTCAAGCATGAGAGAGTGAAGAAGGGAGGGGAGCTCTGTGTGTATGTGTGTGTTTCTGGGGGTTCTCCAGTTCTGTGGCTGCTCTTCTGCACCGTGCCGCTTCTCTCTCTCTTCACCCACACACAGTCGGAGAGTCAGTCTTCCACACGCATCCTCCGCTGAATGGACTAGTTCATGAGGAGGCTGTGCATGTGTGTCTGCAGCAGTTGTGTTGATTTCGCTCCGTGTGTGTTGATCATTGTTCTGGTATGTTCAGGGAGGTGAGGCTGGGCCGGAAAGGAGTGGAGGAAATCAAATCTCATCCCTTCTTCAAAAACGACCAGTGGACCTTCGACACCATACGAGACAGTAAGCACTCTGTTTGTTTGAGCTGGTTTGCGTTGCATCCTAACTGCAGCACTGTGGTGTGTAGCCTTCAGATGAAGTGACACAGTAAACCATATGATTTCACATCTTATACGATTCTGATATGACTCCTTATGTTCCTTATTAGTACAAACAGTCAGAAATCATGTATTTCATTTGCACTGATCACAGCTCTCACGTACAAGGGCCTAGGAGCTGTTTCTAAGGAGATTAGACGTAAGGTTTGAGTTGCATAAGAGAAAGTCAGTGGAAACCTGGGACTCTAACAGCCACCTGCAAGACCAGCTAGACCACCAACATTGTCCCCATCAGATAACCAGCACTTAAGCTCTCATCTTCTAGAGAGGAGAACATCAAGCTGCACTCTTTCTTCAGATCTGAGAACATCCACAGGTGTTTCCGTCCATCTATCTAGTGTGAGAAGACATCTCAACACTATGAGTCTGAAAGGAGTTGTAGCTTCCAAGAAGCTTCTTACTGAGAAAATGAGACACATCAAGCGAAGAAGCTGCTGAGACCAATGGACTGAGCACCCCAGAGTCCAGACCTCAACGCCGCTGAATGTGTTTGGGGTTACCGGGAATGTTAGAAGCAAACCCAACGTGTAAGACTGAACTTCGGAGGTGTGGAGGAATATCCCTGCATGTGTCTATCCCTCCTGAGAAGAATGGAGGGTGTAATGTGTGGTTGCTGGGGCTTCTTTCTCGTTGTCTCTTAAGAACCAGCTGTTTTGGTAAATTAGTTGGGTGGTCTCTAAACTTTGCGCAGTACATGGTTTTGTTATAACTTGGTTGATTTATGTACAGTGGTAGCAGTACAACACGGTGTTTTTTTTGGAATGTTGTGGTGATTTTGGAATATTGAGTTTTGCCGTTATTAGATTATTGTCGGATATAGCTGAAGTGAATGCAGTGCTCTGCTCTCCGGCGCAGCTTTTGGGTGGCTGTATTTAAAGCACTGCAGGATGTACCCGTTCTGTCGGCTTGGTTGGTGTGACTTTTGGTTAGGAGCCTTTTGTTCCGTGTTTCTGGTGGTGGTGGCGCTCCGGGTTATTTATCTACACTGGTGTGTTGTTGTGCTGTGTTGTGTTCATTTTTGGATAAGGGTGGAACCCGATTCGTGGCCAAACAGAACTACTAATGAGAGGACTGATTCAAAACCACCAGCAGCGCCTCTCGCTCTCTCTCCTGCGCTCTCTCTCTCTCTCTCTCTCTCTCTCTCTCTCTCTCTCTCTCTCTGCCAGTCTCTCTCTCTCTCTCTCTCTCTCTGTCTCTCTCTGTCTCTGTCTCTGTCTCTCTCTCTCTCTCTCTCTCTCTGTCTCTCTGTCTCTCTCTCTCTTTCTCTTTCTCTCTCTCTCTCTCTCTCTCTCTCTCTCTCTCTCTCTCTCTCTCTCTCTCTCTCTCTCTCTCTCTCTCTCTGTCTCTGTCTCTCTCTCTCTCTCTCTCTCTCTCTCTCTCTCTCTCTCTCTCTCTCTCTCTCTCTATCTGTCTCTGTCTCTGTCTCTGTCTCTGTCTCTGTCTCTCTTTCTCTGTCTCTCTTTCTCTCTCTCTCTCTCTCTCTCTCTCTCTCTGTCTCTGTCTCTCTTTCTCTCTCTCTCTCTCTCTCTCTCTCTCTCTCTCTCTCTCTCTCTCTCTCTGTCTCTCATCTCTCCATCAATCTCACCTCTCTCTCTCTGTCTCTCTCTCTCTCTCTCTCTCTCTCTCTCTCTGTCTCTCTTTCTCTCTCTGTCTCTGTCTCTCTCTGTCTCTCTCTCTCTCTCTCTCTGTCTCTCTTTCTCTCTCTGTCTCTGTCTCTCTCTGTCTCTCTCTCTGTCTCTCTTTCTCACGTTCTGTCTTTTTCCCTCTATCTCTCTTTCTTTCTCTACTTCTCATCCGCTCTCTCATCCCCATCTCTTTCTCCTTCTTTCTCCCTCTTCTGTTTTTCTGTCACTTTGAATAACTCTCCTTGGTCTCTAACTCTGTCTGTCTGTCTGTCCGTCTGTCTTTCTCTCTACCTCTTCTGTCTGTCTATCTCCCCATCTCTCCCTCTCTCTTTCTCCGTCTCTTCCTCTTCTGTTTCTTCGTCACTTTAAACAGCTCTCCTCTCTCTGTCACTGTCCGACTCTCTCTATCTCTCCATCACTTTATCTCCTTCAGCCGTCTCTATGTCTGTTCAGTTCTCAATCTGTTTCTAATTTCCCTCTGTGTGAGCTGTTTTTAGTCGCCCTCAGCTGCGCAGTCTGAGCCAGAACGGGCTCTTATTAAAGAGCATATGTCGCATGTTGCTGCCAGTCAGGGAATGAGCTTTCCTTTTCTGGAGTCTATATGGGTGCAAGTAGGAAAGCCTGGCTTAAATGCTAGCTACACAAAACTGGCTGAAGCCCATACAGTAACCCAATACATACAATCATACATGTAAGCACAGTAACACTATACTCGGATTTACAGGAACGCTCTACGATTCCTGCCTGTGCTTCACTAATGCTAGATCATGCTGCCATGAAGTGATGTAGCCGTACTGCACTGTTACACGCTTGCTTTGTCATTGTGTCGGTGACATCAAGACATCGTTCAGTAAACGTTAGGCAATGTATTAAACAATTGACGAATGTTAAACAGTGCTAAATAGGAAAGGGGAGCTGATTAGCATTAGCATAGCTAGCATGATGACCCTGCTCACCACAGAACATGTTAGACTCTGACTTAGAAAATCTGAGACGGTGAAGTCAACCGACTTTGGTGTAGTCCTGGGTGGTGTCTGATCAGCTAACTGAATCTTGGTTTTGCGAGGCTACAGACTCGAGCACTCTCACACACCGCAGTATAGACTACTGGCAAACTAGTCAGTCTGCTTCCTGACACTGTTTGGATGATTCAGCTGTGTGACCCGTGTAGTAAAAGTAGGACCGAATCGATTCTGGTCCATTTTGAACTTGGTAGTGTTCCCTTTTCTCGATGATCCCTTAGTTAGCAGGACAAATGTCCCACACCACAGCACAGGCTTGGAACTGTATTTAGGGGCACCATCATGCTGTGCCTGATGAATAAGCTTCATACGACTGTAAGGACCCCATTGAAAAAGACAACTGCAGTCATTAGAAAGTTGGTTACCTGAATAACACTCTGGTTCCCGTCTACATCTGGGAACTAGAAAAAGATAATCAATCGAGATTTATTTATTTGTACAGTGCAAAGCAGCTTCACAGAAAATCAGTTCGTTATAAAGGAAGAGAAAAACATGGAGTTAATGTACAGACGTAGGAAAGGGAACCCGGGACCAAGCCCCCCGTGAGCAAGCCGGAGGCAGCTGTGGCGAAGAAAAACTCCCTTGAGTAAGGAAGAAACCTCGAGAGGAACCAGGCTCATGGGCAGAACCCAACCTCCTCAGGTCACTCCCGGATGAAGAGAGAGACACAGTGTTACTGAACACTTAGTTGTTCTGTGTAAATGAATCGGCCTGTAAACTCTTATTAATCATTTTGATTGCCGAGCATTCGGTGCATACCCTATTAGCAGGGATGTACACTCTGCTGTCTGAGTGTTGTTGATTTCTCATTAGCCGTGAACCTGTATTGCACCTTGTCTGGACTCGTTGCTCGTCAGTTTCTCCTTTTCTCTTCCTTTATTCCTTCAACAACGTCTTCATCCGTCTCTTTGCTGCCACTGCCACGAGGCCCTTGCTGGGAATGCCAGGCTTTGTTATGGCTAGCTGACGACCTGCTGCTAGTGTGTACTAGGTAGTGGGTGCTGTAAATTGATGTGCAGTTCCTGAGCTTGTTCTACTGTTCTTCCTGATGTCAGTGTACCATCACAGTGATTTTGAAGTGTGATTTTATTTTAGGGTTAAAGTTACGTAATGTTGCTTTAAGGGTGTAAATGTGCTGATGGAATTCAGTGTACGTGGGATTGTTGACAGAAGTGTTTAAAGAGAGTGAGCTGTAGAACTGTGGAGTGCTTTTTTGGGTGTAAAGTGGGGTGTGTGTGTGTGTGTGTGTGTTGTGTGTGTGTGTTGTGTGTGTGTGTTGTGTGTGTGTGTCTACATGTGTGTGTCTACGTGTGTGTGTCTACGTGTGTGTGTGTGTGTGTGTCTCTACGTGTGTGTGGGTCTACGTGTGTGTGTATGTGTGTGTGTGTGTGTCTACGTGTGTGTGTGTGTGTGTGTGTGTGTGTGTGTGTGTGTGTGTGTGTGTGTGTGTGTTTCTCTGTGTTTGTTTTCATGCCTTTTCAAGACAAAACCCAGTTAACCTACAAAGTCCAGACAGTGAGATTGTGAAGTTTCAGTCTCACGGTGGAACCATTTTTAATAGCTACTTAGGTTTAGGATTAGGAGCATTTTGTTTGGTTCCCTTAGTCCGGCTCAAAGCAGAAAAAGATTTTTATTTGTGGCTCATTTCTCATTTCTACTCAGCAGACATAAAACTGTGAACAAATGCATATGGACAAAATAATACTATAATCAATTTCACCACAGTGACTTGATGCTAGACATTGAACCCTTTTGGAGGGATCAACCTCTTCAATGGACCCTGTCTTTATTCCCATCATGGACCATGTGGCAGAATTCTTACTTGTTCTAATGAGCCACAATAAAAGCGAAACTGCACCAGGATTTCCCTTGAACCAACCAAACCAGTATTACAACCCATTACTTTTACTGTCTGGGACATGCATGACCTCCAGGCCCTGACAATTACTAATAACCAGTGAATGTGTGTATGGGTGAGACAGACTGAGTGCAGTAAGTAGGTAGAGGGAGAGCGAGCGAGAGTGGTGGCCAGCTTGGCAAGTGCTGGACGCCACTCCTCCCTGCAACTACAGTGTGTGCTTTGTGTGTTACACACTGAGCCTTTCAGAGAATGATACATACACAGTCACATATACACAGACTCACGAAAAAGGGAGGTGTCTGCAGGTTTATATTCTCTCTCTCTCTCTCTCTCTCTCTCCCTCTCTCTCTCTCCCTCTCTCTCTCTCCCTCTCTCCCTCTCCCTCTCTCCCTCTCTCTCTCTCTCTCTCTCTCTCTCTCTCTCTCTCAGCTATGGCTCCAGTGGTGCCGGAGTTGAACAGTGATATTGACACCACTCATTTTGATGACATCGAGGATGAGAAAGGAGACGTGGAGACGTTCCCTCCTCCCCGCGCCTTCGTAGGCAACCAGCTACCTTTCGTGGGCTTTACCTACTTCAGGGAGAACCAGTAAGTCTGTGTGTAAGGGCTGCTTGATGGGCACATGGTTTGATTTGTTGGTTTTATTATGGTCATATGATATTTCCATACGCTTTGCTATATGTTAAACCTGCACTGGGTAACCAATAATGCGATATAGGGGCTTGACTGAGACCAGAGACTGGATAAGTCTCTTCAGAACTCCCGCTGAAGTGCTTATCTGGAACTGTGATTGGTTAGGATGCTCACAGCACACAGTGAAGCACATTCAGAGGAATTTTGAATCATGCTGTGGTCAGTATTCCAGAGGGTAATATTGCACTTTGTTATTGTTTCTATCCCAACCGAACGAACTATAGAGCACAGGCATAACAGACAATGTCATATTTCAGATTTTGAAAATGCAGTGTTAATTCATTTGCTGCAGATTTTCTCCAGCTGTGTGAACGTAGCCTGTGAAACTAAAAAAGGCTGCACTGCATCTGATGTGTATAGTCTAGATGTAAACCACATGTCAGTATTTTCCTCATTATTTTTGTTATTAATTTGTGGGGCGTACAGTGTGCGGTGATCTTTACAGACTTATTGGTTTCCTTTTTTAAACCAAACATTTAATCATAGAACATAGTAACTAATGCCTGTTGATTTTATTTTAAAGCCCCTATTCCCTGATTTTAAATATGTAAAAATGTATTTTATTGCTGAATATGTTCCACAGAGTAAGCAACATCTAATGCTACTTTTAAGTATTTCTATATTAATGCTGTCTAATCGTAGTAGACAAGTAAACAACCTGGCTTCATTAGCTCATTTGCAACAACAACTTTGCTAAACGGCAGGATCGGCGAGGTTCATTAATATGGAAGCCGATAGGATTGTCGTGGTTCATAAACATGGAAGCTGGCAGGTTCGGCGAGGCTCATAGACATGGAAGCCAAGAAGGATCATTGTGGTACATAAACATGGAAGCCGGCAGCATCGGTGAGGTTCATAAACATGGAAGCACGCAGGATCGGCAAGGTTCATAGACATGGAAGCCAGCAGGATCGGCTAGGTTCACAAACATGGAAGCCAGGAAGGATCGTTGTGGTACATAAACATGGAAGGAGGCAGGATCGGTGAGGTTCATAAACATGGAAGGAGGCAGGATCGGCGAGGTTCATAAACATGGAAGGAGGCAGGATCGGCGAGGTTCATAAACATGGAAGGAGGCAGGAACGGCGAGGTTCATAAACATGGAAAGAGGCAGGATCGGCGAGGTTCATAAACATGGAAGGAGGCAGGAACGGCGAGGTTCATAAACATGGAAGCCGTCCAGATTGGCGTGGTACACAAACGTGGAAGCACACAGGATCGGCGAGGTTCATAAACATGGAAGCCAGCAGGAACGGCGAGGTTCATAAACATGGAAGCCGGCAGGAACGGCGAGGTTCATAAACATGGAAGCCGGCAGGAACGGCGAGGTTCATAAACATGGAAGCCGGCAGGAACTGCGAGGTTCATAGACATGGAAGCCGGCAGGAACGGCGAGGTTCATAGACATGGAAGCCAGCAGGATCGGCTAGGTTCACAAACATGGAAGCCAAGAAGGATCGTTGTGGTACATAAACATGGAAGGCAGCAGGATCGGCGAGGTTCATAAACATGGAAGCCGGCAGGAACGGCGAGGTTCATAAACATGGAAAGAGGCAGGATCGGCGAGGTTCATAAACATGGAATGAGGCAGGATCGGCGAGGTTCATAAACATGGAATGAGGCAGGATCGGCGAGGTTCATAAACATGGAAGGAGGCAGGAACGGCGAGGTTCATAAACATTGAAGCCGTCCAGATTGGCGTGGTACACAAACGTGGAAGCACACAGGATCGGCGAGGTTCATAAACATGGAAGCCGGCAGGAACGGCGAGGTTCATAAACATGGAAGCCGGCAGGAACGGCGAGGTTCATAAACATGGAAGCCGGCAGGAACGGCGAGGTTCATAGACATGGAAGCCAGCAGGATCGGCTAGGTTCACAAACATGGAAGCCAAGAAGGATCGTTGTGGTACATAAACATGGAAGGCAGCAGGATCGGCGAGGTTCATAAACATGGAAGGCAGCAGGATCGGCGAGGTTCATAAACATGGAAGCAAATTCCTCAGGAACTTAAATCACTGACTGTGTTTTTAGTAAGGGCTTAATAGCAGTAATGATTAACAAACAGCGATAGTCTGCGTACGTAGTCATGCTGCAGTTGTGTTGTAGCTCTGCCTGCTGTATTGTGTGTGGTATATGTGTGGTGTTGCGTGCTTGTGGGCTAAGCCACAGCACTGTCTGCATTGTGTCTTATGTCTGTTTTTGTACAGTGTATATAATCCAGAATAATTATGAAGAGTCTTTCACTATAAACTTCACAGTGTGTGAGGTCATGTTCAGGGCTGTGCAAAAGTTCTTTCACATAAGCGTGTCATGTGAGGTCATTTATCTTGTGAAAATACAGTATTTTATTACAGTAAATGCAAGTAAACATTTATCCAAAAAAAAATATATAATAATAATTTCCTATTTTGAAAAAGTCAGGAGCTAGTTTGAAAATAGGATAACTTGGATTTGTAAGGGCCATCACCAGCATACTTAATTTAGCGTATGAAGAATTGGCTAGGCAAACCAGGTATTGGATACTGACTACAGAGAGCTTATTTGAAGAGAAATTTTGAAATGGTTAAACAAACGAATCAACTCAGATGAAACGATTATGATGTGTTCATGTTATTTACGTTTGTAATAATATTAGACTGAACAAATAAATACTTACAGATCAGAGGAATGGCTTATTTTAAGGTAGAATAGAAGCGATACAGTATCTGGTTATTCTGTAGATTTCTTAAGAGTAATATATGAATATCAAACCTTTGTAACACGCAGTCTTCTTTGAATGACGCACAGTTTTACAACAGTTTTGGTATAAAATGTGTTTTTAATTCCGTTGTTGGTGGAGAAGGTGTCATTTATTACTGAAGAACAGTGAAACTTGCCTCATCCTGTTAACAACAGGCAGCGCTGCGGCCGGTTAGCATAACATGTGCCACCACAACATAACTTTACGATGATGACACTGTTTTACTTCTTGTGTTATTACAAAATCTTTTTTCAAAATCTTGCACAGTTTTTGGTAAATAGGTGTGGTATTGGTACTAGGCGCCTGCCCAGGGTTTCTCTGAGCCACGGGCTTCTCTCAGAACGCAATGATTCCTTTCATGTTTACACCTTAGAAATATTAGTGTACTGTAAGTAGTGTGTTGGTGTACAGTAACTCAGTAAGTGTAATGTGTTAGTGTGCTGTAAGTAGTGTGTTGGTGTACAGTAACTCAGTAAGTGTAATGCGTTAGTGTACTGTAAGTAGCGTGTTGGTGTACAGTAACTCAGTAAGTGTAATGTGTTAGTGTACAGTAAGTAGCGTGTTGGTGTACAGTAACTCAGTAAGTGTAATGCGTTAGTGTACAGTAAGTAGCGTGTTGGTGTACAGTAACTCAGTAAGTGTAATGCGTTAGTGTACAGTAAGTAGCGTGTTGGTGTACAGTAACTCAGTAAGTGTAATGTGTTAGTGTACAGTAAGTAGTGTGTTGGTGTACAGTAACTCAGTAAGTGTAATGCGTTAGTGTACTGTAAGTAGTGTGTTGGTGTACAGTAACTCAGTAAGTGTAATGTGTTAGTGTACTGTAAGTAGCGTGTTGGTGTACAGTAACTCAGTAAGTGTAATGCGTTAGTGTACTGTAAGTAGCGTGTTGGTGTACAGTAACTCAGTAAGTGTAATGCGTTAGTGTACAGTAAGTAGCGTGTTGGTGTACAGTAACTCAGTAAGTGTAATGTGTTAGTGTACAGTAAGTAGCGTGTTGGTGTACAGTAACTCAGTAAGTGTAATGCGTTAGTGTACTGTAAGTAGTGTGTTGGTGTACAGTAACTCAGTAAGTGTAATGCGTTAGTGTACTGTAAGTAGCGTGTTGGTGTACAGTAACTCAGTAAGTGTAATGCGTTAGTGTACAGTAAGTAGTGTGTTGGTGTACAGTAACTCAGTAAGTGTAATGCGTTAGTGTACAGTAAGTAGCGTGTTGGTGTACAGTAACTCAGTAAGTGTAATGCGTTAGTGTACTGTAAGTAGCGTGTTGGTGTACAGTAACTCAGTAAGTGTAATGCGTTAGTGTACTGTAAGTAGCGTGTTGGTGTACAGTAACTCAGTAAGTGTAATGCGTTAGTGTACAGTAAGTAGTGTGTTGGTGTACAGTAGCTCAGTAAGTGTAATGCGTTAGTGTACTGTAAGTAGTGTGTTGGTGTACAGTAACTCAGTAAGTGTAATGTGTTAGTGTACTGTAAGTAGCGTGTTGGTGTACAGTAACTCAGTAAGTGTAATGCGTTAGTGTACTGTAAGTAGCGTGTTGGTGTACAGTAACTCAGTAAGTGTAATGCGTTAGTGTACAGTAAGTAGCGTGTTGGTGTACAGTAACTCAGTAAGTGTAATGTGTTAGTGTACAGTAAGTAGCGTGTTGGTGTACAGTAACTCAGTAAGTGTAATGCGTTAGTGTACTGTAAGTAGTGTGTTGGTGTACAGTAACTCAGTAAGTGTAAGGTGTTGGTGTACTGTAAGTAGCGTGTTGGTGTACAGTAACTCAGTAAGTGTAATGTGTTAGTGTACAGTAAGTAGCGTGTTGGTGTACAGTAACTCACTAAGTGTAATGCGTTAGTGTACTGTAAGTAGCGTGTCGGTGTGCAGTAACTCACTAAGTGTAATGCGTTAGTGTACTGTAAGTAGCGTGTCGGTGTGCAGTAACTCAGTAAGTGTAATGCGTTAGTGTACTGTAAGTAGCGTGTCGGTGTACAGTAGCTCAGTAAGTGTAATGCGTTAGTGTGCTGTAAGTAGCGTGTCGGTGTACAGTAGCTCAGTAAGTGTAATGCGTTAGTGTGCTGTAAGTAGTGTGTCGGTGTACAGTAGCTCAGTAAGTGTAATGCGTTAGTGTGCTGTAAGTAGTGTGTCGGTGTACAGTAGCTCAGTAAGTGTAATGCGTTAGTGTGCTGTAAGTAGTGTGTTGGTGTACAGTAGCTCAGTAAGTGTAATGCGTTAGTGTGCTGTAAGTAGTGTGTTGGTGTACAGTAGCTCAGTAAGTGTAATGCGTTAGTGTGCTGTAAGTAGTGTGTTGGTGTACAGTAACTCAGTAAGTGTAATGCGTTAGTGTGCTGTAAGTAGCGTGTTGGTGTACAGTAGCTCAGTAAGTGTAATGCGTTAGTGTGCTGTAAGTAGCGTGTTGGTGTACAGTAACTCAGTAAGTGTAATGCGTTAGTGTGCTGTAAGTAGCGTGTTGGTGTACAGTAGCTCAGTAAGTGTAGTGTGTTAGTGTACTGTAAGTAGCGTGTCGGTGTACAGTAACTCAGTAAGTGTAATGTGTTAGTGTACTGTAAGTAGTGTGTTGGTGTACAGTAACTCAGTAAGTGTAATGTGTTAGTGTACAGTAAGTAGCGTGTTGGTGTACAGTAACTCACTAAGTGTAATGCGTTAGTGTACTGTAAGTAGCGTGTTGGTGTACAGTAGCTCAGTAAGTGTAGTGTGTTAGTGTACTGTAAGTAGCGTGTCGGTGTACAGTAACTCAGTAAGTGTAATGTGTTAGTGTACTGTAAGTAGTGTGTTGGTGTACAGTAACTCAGTAAGTGTAATGTGTTAGTGTACTGTAAGTAGTGTGTTGGTGTACAGTAACTCAGTAAGTGTAATGTGTTAGTGTGCTGTAAGTAGTGTGTTGGTGTACAGTAACTCAGTAAGTGTGATGTGTTAGTGTACTGTAAGTAGTGTGTTGGTGTACGGTAACTCAGTAAGTGTAATGCGTTAGTGTACTGTAAGTAGTGTGTTGGTGTACAGTAACTCCGTAGTTGTGATGCGTTAGTGTACTGTAAGTAGTGTGTTGGTGTACAGTAACCCAGTAAGTGTGATGTGTTAGTGTACTATAAGTAGTGTGTTGGTGTGCAATAACTTAGTAGTTGTGATGCGTTAGTGTACTGTACGTTGGATGTTGGTGTACAGTAACTCAGTAAGTGTGATGCGTTAGTGTACTGTAAGTAGTGTGTTGGTGTACAGTAACTCAGTAAGTGTAATGCGTTAGTGTACTGTAAGTAGTGTGTTGGTGTACAGTAACTCAGTAAGTGTAATGCGTTAGTGTACTGTAAGTAGCGTGTCGGTGTACAGTAACTCAGTAAGTGTAATGTGTTAGTGTACTGTAAGTAGTGTGTTGGTGTACAGTAACTCAGTAAGTGTAATGTGTTAGTGTACAGTAAGTAGTGTGTCGGTGTACAGCGGTAACTGTGTTTTCAGCTTGTTTTGAGCTGTTGGACAGAACTTGGTTCTAGCTAGTGTTCTGTGCTCATGATGATTTGAATAGACATCAGAGTCAGATTAATGAATGAGCTTCTATTAAAGACTGGTGGACTGAGAGACCCTAGACTCTCTCCACTTACACTGAGCTGATTAAGAGTCCTGTTCCAGAAATGATAAAAGAACATTAGAGCCATAATAAATCATGCTCCTGTTACTCTCCATACTTCAGTACATTTTAAACCCTTCAGTACTATTTCTCCAGTGGAGGTCTAAAGGGAGGAACCTCTACTGATACTGGATTATACATGGTATCTCTGCTTTAACGCCGGTACATGGGTTAAGTACTTTGTCCACCCCTGATGGAATGTGGACAGAAGCTTAAAGAAACTATTCCAGAAAGTAAGTTCTGGGGCTATGTTTGGAGTGCAGCACACAGTAGCAGTGTGTAATTCTGTCCAGGTGGTTTTGTTCTCTCTCTTCACGGGGGCCCACAGAGTTACAGTGAGCTTCTGTATAGGGAAAGCGATAGAGCTGGCAGTCAGGAAGGGAACTGTTTGTGTTAAATGAAGTGGTTACAGTAGCTTTGGCTGTGTCTCACACTCATTCTCTAAACTTTCTCTCCATCTCTTTCTTCCCCGTCTCACTCTCTCCATCTCTGTCTGGCTTTCTCAGGTTGATGAACTACAACTCAGAAGACGACTGCGTCCATGTTGATGGGGTCTCAGAAAAAGAGTGTCATTTAGGGAAATCTGAGGTGAGCACCTGTCTGTGTGTGCATGAGCATGGTTTTGAATAACTTGCCATAAGCTTTTACTATCATATCCACACTATCCTGCAGACACGTTGAGTTTGGATGAGGTAAGTACGTGGAATGAAACACAGCAGAGAACACATACTGATATGTGCCATGGGTCTAACTACGGACTCTAGAGGGTGGTATTCACTTATGTTTGTTTGTTTGAGCTTGGGGTTAAGCTATGACTGGAGTTACTAATAATCAGTAGCTAGAAAGGCAGACAAATTCAACACTTTAGGCTAGTACTTCAGTGGCAGCATGTAATGAACATTGGTTTGTTAATCGTGGTTGTTTAAACAGGAGTCAAGGCCGGGTCTGGCCTATCTTGGGCCCCAAACTGGACTAAACTGGATTAACCACAGTCTGAGTATCTAAATCTGGATTAACCACAGTCTGAGTATCTAAATCTGGATTAATCACAATCTGAGTATCTGAATCTGGATTAACCACAGTCTGAGTATCTGAATCTGGATTAATGACAGCCTTCGTATCTAAATCTGAATTAGTCCCAGACTAACTATCTCAATCTGGATTAACAACAGTCTGAGTATCTAAATCCCAATTAACCACAGTCTTGAATATCTAAATCTGGATTGACCAGGGTCTGAGTATCTGAATCTGGATTAACCACAGTCTGAGTATCTAACCACAGTCTGGGTATCTGAATCTGGATTAACCACAGTCTGAGCATCTAAATCTGGATTAACCACAGTCTGAGCATCTAAATCTGGATTAACCACAATCTGAGTATCTGAATCTGGATTAACCACAGTCTGAGTATCTGAATCTGGATTAATGACAGCCTTCGTATCTAAATCTGAATTAGTCGCAGACTAACTATCTCAATCTGGATTAACAACAGTCTGAGTATCTAAATCCCAATTAACCACAGTCTTGAATATCTAAATCTGGATTGACCAGGGTCTGAGTATCTAAATCTGGATTAACCACAGTCTTAGTATCTGAATCTGAATTAACCACAGTCTGAGTATCTGAATCTGGATTAATAACAGCCTTTGTATCTAAATCTGAATTAGTCGCAGACTAACTATCTCAATCTAGATTAACCACAGTCTGAGTATCTAAATCCCAATTAACCACAGTCTTGAATATCTAAATCTGGATTGACCAGGGCCTGAGTATCTAAATCTGGATTAATCACAGTCTGAGTATCTAAATCTGGATTAATCACAGTCTGAGTATCTAAATCCCAATTAACCACAGTCTGAGTATCTAAATCCCAATTAACCACAGTCTTAAATATCTATATCTGGATTGACCAGGGTCTGAGTATCTAAATCTGGATTAATCACAGTTTGAGTGTCTGAATCTAAATTAATTACAGTCTTAGTATCTGAATCTGGATTAATGACAGCCTGTGTATCTAAATCTGAATTAGTCGCAGACTAGCTATCTTAATCTGGATTAACCACAATCTGAGTATCTAAATCCCAATTAACCACAGTCTTAAATATCTAAATCTGGATTGACCAGGGCCTGAGTATCTAAATCTGGTCTAAACAAAATGGTGCCATAATTAAAATACATCACAATTAAAAAATAAATCAAATACAGCACGGCTCATCCTAAAATATCATCTTAGGCTGCTTATTAGATAAAGCCGAGACTGGTAACACTGAATTATCAGATAAGGTTTCAAGATGGTATAGTAATTGAATTGTAGAAGGGAAGCCCTGGCAGGGTGCTATAATGGCACAGCCCACACGTTTTATCTCCTTGTTGTGATGCCAGCATCAGTAATCAGTGCCAGGTCACTTCTGATTTCCATACAGACAAACTGGACATTGTTTAATTAACCCGGAGGTCATGCTGCCTGGGCTAAATGAACATGTGACCACACTCTCGCATCTCCAGTACTTTGAATTAGCCATTTGAATAGTCAGAGGCGACTGACTGTTTAGCTGAATGTGTTATGGATTATTATGCCGCAGCATTTTGCTACAGGTGTAGCAGCAGCATTTAAACACATCACGTCTTTCGAGACATATCTGTGGGGCTTAGAAGATGCAAGTCCATCCCGGCCTGAACTGTTTGCCGATTTCTATGAGCAATAAGTGTGATTGTTATTATTTCATTTCTTTTAGTTTCTATATGCTCTGTTTTATTGGCCGGGGAGACTGGCATATCCAGTTGTTCTGGCTTGAGACTGAAAGTGCTGAATATAGTGTGCCAGGCTGTTAGTTGTGGTTGAGTTGTCATGTAGATGTTTGGGGGCTTCGGAGCTGATTAACACTGTGTAATCGGGTTAAACCTTTCCTGTTTTCGGTTGTATTCTTGTTTCTGTATGACACAGACCAGACCTCACTATCACTCATGCCTCTACGGACCCTGGTCTGATTATCAAACAGAGAACACTATAAACCAGTCGGCTTCCACTCATAGATCACTCCGTGTGGGAGACCCCAAATGAACACTGTCTCAAGCCCCATTGCAAAGATAGCTTTAATGAAACTCTCACTGCAGTGGAATTTCCCAAAACACTGTGCGTGTAACCAGCATGGGTTCATCCAGCCGAGCGATCCTGCAGCAAGCCTTCTGGAGAATTTTTATAGGACTTGGCCTGGGTTATTTTTAAAAGCAAGGAAATAAACAACTGATTAGTGTTGGGAATCGTTGGAATTTCATTGTTTCTGCTTATTAAATTAAATGATTCCTGCCGATTCCGAATTTCTTTTCCAGTATGGTCAAAAAGGGGTGCCAGATGCTTCAATACAAAAATATACACTCATCATTAATGGAAATTTTGGCAGGGCTGTTGGGAAGGAAGATAAAGGTTACCAGGAGCAATAAATGATGATAAATTTAGACTGATATGCACTATATTTATTGAGCTACACATACAGAAGTAGTTTCTCAGTATGGCGTTGGCCACCATGTTTCCTAAAGCAACGTGCCAGATTTCTCGGGATGGAGGTGTAGAGCTTCCTAATGGTGTCCTGTGATAGTCCATCCCATGAAGCTTAATTGCAGATTGTGCGGTAGGGGTGGAGGTGGAGTGACACTAGGCCCTCTGGACATCTGACCACAGTGGCTCCACACACAGATTTGTTGGGTGTTTCCACCGAGACAAAAGAGGGACTGGCTTCCCTCATGAATTATGAATATTGGCCTAAAATGTTTTGGTTACATCAACTGTTAAAACAAAAACACAACTCCTGGCAACAGTAGCAGGGGCTAATAGGCTACCTCACATGATGATTATAAAGCATTTTATTATTTATTAATAATAATAGCAGCAGCAGTAGTAGTAGTAGTAGTAGCAGCAGCAGTAGTAGTAGCAGTAGTAGTAGTAGTAGCATTAGTAGTAGTAGTAGTAGTAGCATTAGTAGTAGTAGTAGTAGTAGTAGCAGCAGCAGTAGTAGTAGTAGTAGTAGCAGTAGTAGTAGTAGTAGTAGTAGTAGTAGCAGTAGTAGTAGTAGTAGTAGTAGCATTAGTAGTAGTAGTAGTAGTAGCATTAGTAGTAGTAGTAGTAGTAGCAGCAGCAGTAGTAGTAGTAGTAGTAGCAGTAGTAGCAGTAGCAGCAGTAGTAGTTGTAGTAGCAGTAGCAGTAGTAGTAGTAGTAGCATTAGTAGTAGTAGTAGTAGCAGTAGCAGCAGTAGTAGTAGTAGCAGTAGCAGCAGCAGTAGTAGTAGTAGTAGTAGTAGCAGTAGTAGTAGCAGTAGTAGTAGCATTAGTAGTAGTAGTAGTAGCATTAGTAGTAGTAGCATTAGTAGTAGTAGCATTAGCAGTAGTAGCAGTAGCAGCAGTAGTAGTAGTAGCAGTAGTAGCAGTAGTAGTAGTAGTAGTAGTAGTAGTAGCAGTAGTAGTAGTAGCAGTAGTAGTAGCAGTAGCAGTAGCAGTAGCAGCAGTAGTAGTAGTAGTAGTAGTAGTAGCAGTAGCAGTAGTAGCAGCAGTAGCAGTAGCAGTAGCAGCAGTAGTAGCAGTAGCAGTAGCAGCAGTAGCAGTAGTAGCAGTAGCAGCAGTAGTAGTAGTAGTAGCATTAGTAGTAGTAGTAGTAGCAGCAGCATTAGCAGTAGTAGCAGTAGCAGCAGTAGTAGTAGTAGCAGTAGTAGCAGTAGCAGCAGTAGTAGTAGTAGTAGCAGCAGTAGTAGCAGTAGTAGTAGTAGTA
Organism: Prochilodus magdalenae; assembly: GCA_024036415.1. Taxonomy (NCBI): domain Eukaryota; kingdom Metazoa; phylum Chordata; class Actinopteri; order Characiformes; family Prochilodontidae; genus Prochilodus; species Prochilodus magdalenae. The sequence continues at coordinate 20,744 of JAMWET010005946.1, read as the reverse complement.
GCATTAGTAGTAGTAGCATTAGTAGTAGTAGCAGTAGTAGCAGTAGCAGTAGCAGTAGCAGCAGTAGTAGTAGCAGTAGTAGCAGCAGTAGCAGCAGTAGCATTAGTAGTAGTAGTAGTAGCATTAGTAGTAGTAGTAGTAGTAGTAGCATTAGCAGTAGCAGCAGTAGTAGTAGTAGTAGTAGTAGTAGTAGTAGTAGTAGCATTAGCAGTAGCAGCAGTAGTAGTAGTAGTAGCAGTAGCAGTAGTAGTAGTAGTTGTTGTTGTTGTTGTTGTTGTTGTTGTTGTTGTTGTGAATGTGCAATTCAATCATTATACCATGCCAACAACAGCCAAACTAAACCAACAATTACCCGAACATTCCTGTGCTTTTTTACAAACGGTGCAATATAACATAGTCGGGCTAATAAACACACGGTGAATGTGCATGTGTGTTCCGTACTCTCCCTTTAGCCTGATGATCTGCAGAAGAAGCTGAGTAAGCTGGAAGAAAAGTTCAAACATGAGATGCAAGCCAAGGACGAAATGGACAGCAAATACAGGTACATCTGGACACGCGGCGTCACATACAGTGTGCAGAACTGAAATCCATTCTGTGCATAATGACACACAGACATGTCGTCTTCAGACATTCACAACAAACCTCCCGGTTTTATCTCAACAGAGCTGCAAACGATCGACTAGACAAACTGTCCAAGGAGCTTGAAGAGGAGGTAAGAGACTCGGACAGGCAGAGAAAAGCCTGAAAGACTGTTGGCATACTGTTCTTACTTGTTGTTTATTTATGTCCGTTTGACATCCACTGCTTTTTGTTTTTACATGACCATTCCTTAGAATCAAACAGGCTGAATTTTCTGTCATGCCTTTTCACTGGTACAGTGAATGCGGTTGTTGAAAGGGCATATTTCATAGATTTTTTATATTATATTTTACTTTTTTTTTATATTTATAGAAATCACATTTCACACTGCACATTTTAAACCCATTTATTTGTTAAATTAAATATATTGGGGGGAAAAAACATTCCTACACGGCCTACACTGTATATCTAAAGCATCAATCTGACACTGGCGCTTTTTACGGGCATCATGAGAGTGAACGAGAAACGCCAGTGTTACCAGAAGTAGCTTGTCCGTTTTGTCCAACAGCTGGGCGACGGCCACAAAACTGTCCAGCAAAGAACCGAACATCTGTCTTGGCCAAAGAAAATGAGTGGTCATTTAAGGGCAGACCATGACAAGCAGTTACGATTCCCCACTGACATTACCACCACCACTCTGAGACCTGACATCATCCTGTGGTCGGCAGCTGAGAAGCGTGTCTTAATAGTTAAAGCGACGGTTCCATGGGGGGATAAGATCTAGGAAGCAAGTGGAGGGTAAAGTCCCGGTTTGATGATATAGTGGCACAATGCCAAAAAAAGGCTGGAGAGCAATGAACTATACGGCAGCATTTGGTTCCTGCTGCTTTGTCAGCTTGCTAAATAAAGAGACATTGGTTTCATGCCAGTCAAGGTCAAAACGTCCTAAAAGATCTTTTAGAAGATCCAGAAGAGGGACGTTTTAGCTCTGGTTGATGACTGATCAACGTGTCATCCATCCCAAGTCACCTTCAACACAACGGCCATTTAAAATGGCATGTTTCATTAAATGGCATAGCATGGAAGAAAACTGTAAGGCTGAACACGTTTGCTTTTTAAGAGGAGGCAGATATGTATTTAATGTGCCAGGAATGCCTTGAGCATTCCATTCGCGTTCAGTGTTGGCGCCATGCTCCAGCCATTTATATTATAAAGCAGAACGGCATTGGCTGGGTAAAGCTGTGATGGTGCAAATCCCCTCGATACTGTGGTTTCTCACAACCAGGAAATGTCAGGTGAGTGAGGAATGTCTGCTTGGAACTGAGGAATGTTGTATGCACACAATAGCTTGTTACAGGGAAGTTCTTGGAAGTTCTAAAGAAAGTTGCCAAATAATGGCATAACATGCGCTGTTCTTTATTTTTCGGGAGGGATCAACAGAACAGTTCCCATCCTGGAGACTAAAGGGCTTTGTGATGACAGAGATGATATGGACAGTATGAACATGATGTTGTAGGTGTGTGCAAATATTTGGGCACCTCTGGTCAAATGTCATGATTAGTTGATCTTGTATGTTTGGAAGTTAAAGTCTGAGGACGTTGTACATTCTCTACAGAGAGCACATTCTCCTAATTCTGACATATTTGTAGTGTTCAAAAGCTGTGGTGCTTTTTAAAGTCCATATAGTTCCTAATCCATAGATTGACATTGTGCATTGATGTTTGTGAAAAAAGAGCACAGAAGGGAAGCTTTGAAGGTGGAAGCATTGAAAGGGGTAGAATTGAAGGTGGAGGAATTGAAGGCGGAGGAATTGAAGGGGGAGGAATTGAAGGGGAAAGTATTGAGGAAAGAAGTCAGGAGAAGGATTGAGAGGAGGAGTCGGGAAAAATTGAGGGAAAGACTGTTGAGTAGGATTGAAGGAAATGATTGAGGGAAGGAGTCAGAAGAAGGTTTGAGGGAAGGACCAATGAGAAGGATTGAGGGGAGGAGTCAGGAGAAGGTTTGAGAGAAGGATGGAGAAATTATTGAGAGAAGGAGTAAAGGGAAAGAGTGTGGGGAAGGATTGAGGGAAAGAGTATGCAGAAAAAGAGTATGGGGAAGGAGTCAGGAGAAGGATTGAGGGAAGGGATTCAGGGAAGGAGTAAGGGAAAAGAATACAGGGAAGGAGTAAGGTAAAGTAGGGAGAGGAAGGAGTAAGATAAAAGGGAGTTGGATGAGTTAAGAGAGTGAATGTAGAAAACCAGCTGATCGCGTTTGACCGCGGGAAGCGAAGCGTTCACACGCGACTGTTTATGTGAAGCTGGAATGTCCCTGTAGTGTCGTAGTCGGTGAAAGTGGGCTGGGCCGGCCTGGGCTGAATACTTTCTGCATGGTACCGCATAAATCTTCCTAAGTAGCTTTCTGAGGTGTTTTCTTCGGCTGATGTTGGATTCAAGGCTGATCTCAGTTTGGAAATTGAAAGCCCATTTTCCTTTGAGCAGAGCCATTTGGCTTCTGCGCGCCGCTGTTTCCACTGGCCGTTCCAATCTTTTTTTAGGAGTTTGACAGTGTGTAGTTTGTTGAGAATGTAATTAAATCTGTATTGCCAAATGTGTAGCAAGACACTTATAATGCATGATTTCCCACTGAACAACACTGTTTTCTCTCTCTCTCTCTCTCTCTCTCTCTTTCTCTCTCGCTCTCGCTCTCTCTCTCTCTCTCTCTCTCTCGCTCTCGCTCTCTCTCACTCTCTTGCTCTCTCGCTCTCTATGAGTAGATGAGTGCAAGGCATAGGGCGGAGGACTCTATGAGGAAGCTGGAGAGAGAGAAAGCTCTGCTGCAACACCAGAACACGGAGAGTCTGAGAAAGGCTGAGGTGGAGACAGAGCGAAAGCGAGGCTTAGAAAATGAAGGTGAGAGCATTTACAACTGCATACTAAAGGCACACTAATGTCGTATATACTGAGACTGAATGATGTGGATGTAGTCTGTGAAGGTTGATAAAGCAGCTGGATGATTGTGACTAACCTCTTTCTTATTTTAAAGGAGCAGTTTATAACATGACACAACCTGTCAAATGCATACTCCGAACCATAGGTCAGACAACATAGTCATTCCACCTTTAATTTTTACCAGTCTAGAGGAAACATTGGACGTTCAGTGTCAAGCTTCATGCCTTTACTTACCAAGAGCATCTTCAGTTGAAAGGCAACGCCAGTGTTGCCTCTTGTTTTGCTTCTAACACTTTCTTTTGTGTGCTGGCGAATGTGGATTCTAGTGGTCTCCTGCCAACGGCATCAGGCATCATTGTGTTCACTCTCCCCTTTACTGGCTGTGTGTCCTTAACCAAGCTAACCAGAATCAGGACCTTAAGGAAGTGCTCCTTCGTCATCCTCCCATGTTTGACTGATTAGACTCAATGATACAGTGACTCACTGCTGCTTATTGAGGTACAAAGGTATTATGCCCCAGGATGGGCCAGGGCTAGCTGATGAGCACGCTCACTTCAGTGGGTACCTCGGCAACATGGTACATAGACATCTTTGATACTCAGTCAGAATGGTTATACAGGGGTTGGACAATGAAACTGAATCACCTGTCATATTAGTGTGGGAGGTCTCATGGCTAAATTGGACCAGTCTGGTGGCCAATCTTCATTAACTGCACATTGCACCAGTAAGAGCAGAGTGTGAAGGTTCAGTTAGCAGGTAAGAGCACAGTTCTGCTCAAAATACTGCAATGCACACAGCATTATGGGAGACATACCAGAGTTCAAAAGAGGACAGATTGTTGGTGCACGTCTTGCTGGCGCATCTGTGACCAAGACAGCAAGTCTTTGTGATGTATCAAGAGCCACGGTATCCAGGGTAATGTCAGCATACCACCAAGAAGGACGAACCTCCACCAGCATCACGTAGTGACCTGGCCACTATCCTGCAAGAAGAATGGCTTAAACTCCCTCTGACCACTGTGCAGGACGCAGTATATGTCATTCCCAAGACCAACTGACGCTGTATTGGCCGCAAAAGGAGGCCCTACACCATACTAATAAATGATTGTGGTCTAAAACCAGGTGTTTCAGTTTCATTGGCCAACCCCTGTATCTTTGTAGTTTAAGTTCATTTAGGAATTATTTGGAATACATATTGCTCGTCTGGCCATGTAAAAATGTATTCAATGCTAATAGCTGCCTACAGTAGAACTGCCTACAGTAGAACTGCAAGAACAAAGTTGACCAATGCACATTCATCACTCGTTCAGTAACTCACTCGATGGGATTCATCGAGTCCCCAAAAGGGATGAAATTTGGATGTAAAGTGATGAAGTGATGTTTCTCTGTCAGTATAAGTATAACATATCCAGAAGCAGCCTTATAAGCTGCAGTAAAACTGGTAGTCTTATTACCAAAACATGACAGAATTCATTTGTAGTTTTCCAGCCATGAGTACTTCCTGCTATTCTGTTTCACATTGCATTGTGGGCTAACTCTCAAAAACCCAAAACTCCAAGTAGGCATGTTGGATTATTTGAGCATGCTTAACTTTGGCACTTGTACTTGAATACGAGAATGTACCGAGAGATCAGCAAAGAGCCGTTTAAGTTACGATTCCAAACCTGTACGCTCCATGCTCCCTGCTGATTTTCACACATCCAAAGCGCATTAGTTCTGCTAACGCTGTGGCTGTACTGTGTTGTGCAGTGAGCGGTCTGAAAGAGCAGCTGGCCGAGCTGAAGAAGAAGAGCCAAAACTCTCAGATCTCCACCGAGAAGAACATCCACCTAGAGAGACAGGTCAGTGCCTGCTCCTACTTTTCAGAGCCTGTGTTGGGTTCTGTTTGAGCTGAACTTGTTTCTACTTACTATGATTAAAGTGATTACAGTAGAGATTGACTATGATGGGATGAAGTACCCTCTGCAACTGGTTGGACCTAGAGCACACTTAGTTATAGCAGTCCTGTTTGAATCAAGCTGACATTAATGTATTATAGCATGTTCTTATTGTTATTAAGCATCACTCCACATAATGCTACCATGTATGTCCATTCTTTGACATTTGAATCTGTTTTGGGGAAGTTACACAGTACAGTACACAGTGTTACGAAATCCCACCTGATAAAGCTAATTCAGCCTGCATAATCCGCATTCTGAAGTTCCACCTTCAGTGTAGCCTAATGTTTAATGCGTGATGTAAGACACACACGGGGACTTAAGCAGCTGATAAAATACTGGCTGAACTACTTGCCCTCTCTCACCCTCTTTCTCTCTCTTTTCGTTCCTTCACTCCCTCTCACTCTGTCTCTCTGCAGCTGGAAGAGGTGAATGCTAGGCTCCAAGCGGAGGTGGAGGAGTCTGGGCGTCTGAAGAAAGCTCAGGGTGAAGCTGTGAAGCAGGCCCAGCAGCTGGAGCTCTCGCTGAGGGAGCTGCAGGAGCGGCTCACGCAGCTTGAGAGCAGCAAGCAGGGGCTGGAACAGGAAAAACTCAGCCTACAGGACGCACTGGAGACCGAGAAGAGGGAGCGCAAAAAACCATCCACAGGGTCCGAAACGGGAGTGTGGGGAGGGCAGTGGACAGTGAGGGAGTGGAGTGAAGTACAGGGAGTGAGTGGAGTGGATTGAGGGAGGGTGTGGAAGTGGGGAGTGAAAGGAGGATGAGTAAGTGGTGAGTGAGGGAGGTGGGTGGGGAGGGAGATGTGGGGAGTGAGGGAGTGGAGTGGGAAGTGGCCCGTGGAGGGAGTGGAGTGAGGGAGTGGAGTGAGGGAGTGGAGTGAGGGAGTGGAGTGAGGGAGTGGAGTGAGGGAGTGGAGTGAGGGAGTGGAGTGAGGGAGTGGAGTGAGGGAGTGGAGTGAGTGGAGTGAGGGAGTGGAGTGGAGTGAGGGAGTGGAGTGAGGGAGTGGGTGAGTGAACCCGTGAGCGATTGTGGAGTGGAGTGGAGGGTGGGAGTGAGGGAGGGAGTGAGGGAGTGGAGTGAGTGGAGTGGAGTGAGTGGAGTGAGGAGTGGTAGTGGGAGTGAGAGTGAGAGGAGTGGAGTGAGGGAGAGTGAGAGTGTGAGTGGAGTGGAGGTAGGGTGAGGGTGGAGCGGGCGTGAGGGAGTGGTGGGGACGTGTGAGGGAGTGGGGAGTGGAGTGAGGGAGGCGAGTGAGTTGGAGTGAGGTGAGGGAGTGGAGTGAGGGAGTGGAGTGGAGTGAGGGAGTGGAGTGGAGTGAGGGAGTGGAGTGAGGGAGTGGAGTGAGGGAGTGAGTGGAGTGGAGTGAGGTGAGGTGAGGGAGTGGGGTGGGGTGGGGTGGGGTGGGGTGGGGTGAGGTGAGGGAGTGGAGTGGAGTGGAGTGGAGTGGAGTGAGGGAGTGGAGTGAGGGAGTGGAGTGAGGGAGTGGAGTGAGGAAGTGGAGTGGAGTGAGGGAGTGGAGTGAGGGAGTGGAGTGAGGGAGTGGAGTGGAGAGGGTCCCCTCTAATCTGAGGGTCCCCTGGAGTGAGTGAGGTGAGGGAAGTGGAGTGAGGAGAGTGGAGTGGGGAGTGAGGAAAAGTGGATGGGGAGTGGAGTGGGGAAGTGATTAGTGGGGTGGAGTGGGGTGGAGTGGGGAGGTGAGGGAGTGGAGTGGAGTGGAGTGGAGTGGAGTGGAGTGGAGTGGAGTGTATATAGTATATGTAAAGTGGAGAGCATTCTTCAGACAACAGCCGGGCTGATGTAGGTGATGCTTTCTCCATGCACTAGACTAATCACAGTCAGGGGGAGGTCTTAGAAGGAATGCTGTGGAGATTAGAACCAATCACAGCCAGGGGAGTCTGAATTAATCATACAGAGATTTGGATAATTCACAGTCGGGTCGAGTCTTGAAAGGAGGTGCAGCACAGTTAACAGGAGCTCGGTTCAGTGAGTAGCATGCTGCCTTCATCCGAGGAATACTGCCAGCATTAGAGACGGCGAGAGAGTTGAATGAGAGCAGGTAAAACTATAAGGGCGGCTTCGCTGGACGGGTGTCAGCCCTGGTTCTGGGCAGCGTTATTCTTTCCATGGAGATTTCCATTCAGAATTCTCTGTAGTCCAGGACTAGCTTTAAGAGCCTGACCGTCTTTACATGCAGGTTCTACCTGCCTGGAGTTGTAGTGTTACTGAAGAGAGATTTAAACCCTCCCAGTGAACACTTTCTAATCTGTCCAGCCTGAAGGAGTGTTTAAAAGCAGAGTGTGTGTGAAGTTGGTTCTAGGGCTGAGTGTAAGCGTCCTCTTGCTCAGAGACACACACTGGACCCCTGTGTCTCCGGACTGTGTGCTGCTGTTGTGTTTGGGTGGAGTTTCTCCTGGAGAGTAAACACTGGCTCAGAGATATTTTCAGCCCTCAGTCCAGCGCAGGTGGCTGACGTTATGTGTCAAACCTGAGAGAACATTCCGCCATTGGTCTTCTCTACTCTGTGTCCTACACACCTCTGAGGGCATTGGTGGGTTAGATTTACTCTCTCTCTCTCTCTCTCTCTCTTTTTCTCTCTCTTTCTCTTTCCTCGTCTCTCTTTCCTCGTCTCTCTCTATCCACGTCTCTCTCTCTCCTCGTCTCTCTCTCTCCTCCTCTCTCTTTCCCTCTCAGCTCGTGTCTCGGGTCTGGAAGATGAGCTGAAACAGGCGAAAAGTTCTCTCTCCAAGGCTGAAGGGGAGAAGAGACAGCTACAGGAGGAGCTGACAGGTCTGGAAAAGGTATGTGTGTGTGTGTGCGTGTGCGTGTGTGCATGCACGTGTGTGTAGGAGGTTTTCTATCCGTCACTTTGTTGTGAATTTCGACAGCGTACATTAAAAAACATGGCTGGAAAAGCTTGGATGAGGTGTTGACATATCGACTGAAGTGAAATGCCCATAGCGTTGATTAGGTGATGTGGTGGGAATGAAAGAGCGACTCTACGTTCTCTCAGAACCGTTTGCTGCGTTGGTGTTTGCAGCAGAAGTGGAAAAGCAACTTCAGCCCTCATTAAATGGGCCGCCGCCTGCTCCGCTCCGCCTGGCGTCTCTAAACTGTTGGGACTACAGCCATGTACCGCTGACAGAGAGTTTTAAAAAGGGCCACCCTAACAAAGGTTCAGATCCCTCCATGTATACGATCGAGTTGCATCATAGCATAACTGAAACTCAAATGTTCTTTCCAGAGGTGGACAAAGAACACAAGCCATGTAGTTGACTTAAAGTAGAGAGACCCAGGCTAAAATACTCCTCCAGTAAAAGTAGAAGTTCCAGCCTTTAATAGAAGCTCATTAATTAATCTGACACAGATGTCTATTCAAATGGTCATAGGCACAGAACACTGAAGGAGAATAGGTTCCATTAGCTAGAACCAAGCTCTGTCCAACAACTCAACACAAGCTCAGAACAACGTGACTGCTGTACCCTGATTGGTTCGCCAAGCTTCTCTGCTCTTGGCAGTCTAAAAAATCGGCAAGCCTGTGGAACCATAAGGACGCATCCCACCTTGGGCCATCACAGAAGCGTCACCTTGTCTTCAGGAATTTGCGTACGACTGGTTTTTGAAAACACTGATCTAGTTAGGGTTTTTATTGTGTCACCAGTTGAAGGCCTAAATGTGTTTTAAATGGAAACCCTGGATTATAACTCCCCCTTTTTCTGTCTGTAGGTGAAGAGTCAGCAGGAAATAGACCTCTCCTTCAAACTCAAATCTGTCCAGCAGCGTTTGGAGCAGGAGGAGGAGGAACATAAAGCCACTAAAGCTCGGCTCGCTGACCACAGCAAACTCAACCAGTCCATTGAGGAGGCTAAGTCTGAAGTGCTGAATGGTGAGAAGTCTCTGAATACTGTAAAGATGCTGTCTCTGAATGAAATAACAGATGTCTCAAGTTTATATTTGAGCACTGCGTCGCACACTATGTTTCCAAAAGTATTCACTCACCCGTCCAAGTAATTGAATTCAGGTGTTCCAGTCATTTTCATGGCCACAGGTGTATAAAACCAAGCACCTAGACATGCAGACTGCTTTTACAGACATTAGAGAAAGAATGGGTCGCTCTCAGGAGCTCAGTGAATTCCAGTGTGGTATCGTGATAGGATGCTACCTGTGCTACCAGTTGTGAAATTTGTGATCCAGGAGCAGTCAACTGTCAGTGGGATTATAACAAAATGGAAGTGATTGGGAACGACAGCAACTCTGCTAAGAAGTGGCAGACCACGTAAAATGACAGAGCGGGGTCAGCGGATGCTGAGGTGCATATTGCACAGAGGTCACCAACTTTCTGCAGAGTCAATAACTACTGACCTCCAAACGTCATGTGGCCTTCAGAATATCCCAGGAACAGTGTGTAGAGAGCTGCATGGAATGGGTTTCCATGGCCGAGCAGCTGCATCCAAGCCTTACATCACCAAGCGCAATGCCAAGCTTTGAATGCAGAGGTGTAAAGCACCACCACTGGACTCTAGAACCGTGGAGACGTGTTCTCTGGAGTGACCAATCACACTTTTCTGCCTGGTAATCTGATAGACGAGTCTGGGTTTGGTGGTTGCCAGGAGAACGGTACTTGTCTGACTGCATTGTGCTGAGTGTAAAGTTTGGTGGAGGGTGGATTATGGTGTGGGGTTGTTGTTCAGGAGTTGGGCTCTGACTCTTAGTTCCAGTGAAAGGAATCTTAATGCTTCAGCAGACCAAGAAACTCTGGACCATTTCATGCTTCCAACTTTGTGGGAACAGTTTGGGGACGGCCCCTTCCTGTTGCAACATGACTGCGCACCAGTGCACAAAGCAAGCTCCATAAAGACATGGATGAGCGAGTTTGGTGTGGAAGAACTTGACTGACCTGCAAAGAGTCCTGACCTCAACCCGATAGAACACTTTTGGGATGAATCAGAGTGGAGACTGTGAGCCAGGCCTTCTCGTCCAACATCAGAGGCTGACCTCACAAATGTGCTTCTGGAAGACTGATCAGAAATTCCCATGAACACATTCCTAAACCTTGTGGAAAGCCCTCCCAGAAGAGTTGAAGCTGTTGTAGCTGTAAAGGGTGGGCCGACATCATATTAAACCCTATGGATTAAGAATGGGATGTCACTCAAGTTCATATGCATGTGATGGCAGAGGAGCGAATACTTTTGGCAGTGTAGTGTATTTCAAAGTAGCTGCGTGTGCACTGTCTAGCTGTTAGACACTGAAGTGTCGTCTTGCAGTTAAAATGAAACTTCGTGTCATTTATGTTATTTATTTGTAGATTTTTACATAATTAGAAAAGAACAATTGACGTTTACACAGTATTGTCTGTATATCTGACTGTAATTTTGAGAATATTTTTTATATATTATGTTTCAAGTTTCAAACTTTTCCGTCCACACCTTAGTCCTTATGTCCTATATGTCCGATCCAGGAACAGAACCTGTTTTGAATGAACATGTATTTGATATGTAGTGACACTGAATAAACTCATGTAAGTGCTCCAGCAGTAACAGTGTATAAAGGTGCATGTTTGTATGTGTACGCTTGTGTGCAGACATGGAGCGTAAGCTCCAGGAGGAGCGCTTGGCGAAGCAGCAGCTGGAGAGTAAACTGATGCAGATGGAGAAACATCACTCGGTTTTAGACTGCGACTACAAACAGGCCCAGCACGAGCTGCAGGAGCTGCGCTCACACAGGAGCAAACTCACCGAGGAGGTCGGTCTGTCCATCTGTCTGTCTTTCGTAGTTGGTCTGAAGCAGGAGGCTGTGTTTGTCTTGTTGCAGTGTACATGCTGGTTGTGTTTAGTTAACTCCCAGGGAACTCATTGTGGGGAGGTATTGTATTGCCGCAGCGATGCATGCATATTTACATACTTCTGCTGTGAGTGATGCGGTAGCATCTTGTTTGAACCGGATTTCTTTTTGCTAGGAGGTTTTGCTAAGATGTTCCATTTGAGGGAGTGGTTATGACTTAAAATAGTGGATATTGCTTGATGGAAAAGACACACATGAGCTGAAGACTCATTATTTCATATTCCTATTACATTTGCATTGATTCGTTTAACAAATCCTCTCATCCAGACACTTAATTTTAGTGTACTTAGTATATTTCTTTGCGCTTATGATTAATGTACTGAAGGTGTGATATTTTCATATACTATGTACTTAGTATGCTAAATGTAATCAGTAGTGTTATTAAATATTTTCTTAGCTAACTGTACTTCACTGTACTATTTTGAGACATCTCGGATACTTCAGTACATGTAAAGTACATTTCTAGTACATTTAAAAAAATGAAGAAAAAAATAACAGTTTTTGGGACTGTGTTTTTCAATGCAGATGCGGAACGACAGCTGTCTGAATCCACCACATCCTCCTCTATAATTTTACACACCCAAATGTGATTTCTTCACAGCGTCATGCAGGACACGTTCTCTCTGAGAACATGGATCAAATAGCTGTCTTATTGCTTTTTGCAGAAGTTTGTTTTCAGTTTGGTTCAATACTGTCATTTTGCTACCATCCTCTCAAAAGTGCTGCCACTGTTTTAACTTGTGTGCTGCATGTCTAGCAGAATCAATTATCTGACGCACCCTCAAGCATTCAGTCCAAATTAGAGGTCTGCATGGACTTTAATACCTGTACCTGTGGGCCACGAAATCTAACCTCACTCTGTCCCGTCCTATGCTGTGGGATGACCGTGGCACTTCACATTTGATCCCACCTGTCTATTGTTTCAGAAACCATGAGTGACCCATGGGCAAACCCGCCTTGTGCTGACCTCTATTTCAAAAATGTCCCTTAATTGGAAAGATAAAAACAATTGTTCAAATAGTTTTGTATAAGATAAGATAAGATAAGACTTTATTGATCCCGAAGGAAATTGCAGTGTCACAGTTCTGTGCATATTGCACAGGTAAGACATTATTACAATAAAAAGGGCAGAGGTTACAGAAGAGCTATTAATCCCAAAATGACATTTAAATAACAGAAGAGTCTATGTGCATATAAAAGTGTTCTATGGAGTATGTACATACATTAATCAGAATAAATAAATAGAGCTAAATTAAGGAGATTTGTCTATATACATAAATGTGCATGTATAAGACGTTGCCTATAACAATAAATAGAAGAGCATGTACAGACATTAACGGAGCAGCATAAGTAATATTGCACTTGGAGATGTGAGGTAGTGAGGATTATATATAAAGTGACGATTGACAGGTCAGATAAAATAACAGTCCAGATTAGAGCAGTGCAGTAGAGTTTAAAAACTGGGCATGTGCCACTATGATGGAGCTCAACACAGTTCAGACAGCAGGAGATCGGTGGTGTTCCTGCTCTAGGGAGACTTGTTGTAGAGTCTTATCGCGGTGGGGAGAAAGGATCTCACACGGCGCTCTTTAGCACAGCGCAGCTGTCTTAGCCTCCCGCTGAACGTGCTCCTCTGTTTCTCCATTGCACAGTGCAGGGGGTGGGAGGCATTGTCCATAACTGCAAGGAGTTTGTTTGAGAGTCTGCTTTTCTGCCACAACCTCCAGAGTGTCCAGTCTGAGTCCTATAACAGACCCAGCCTTCTTGACCAGTTACTGTATAGTATAGTTACTGAATATAATAATGAATTTTATAATATTTGGTTATTCGCTGATTACATGCAGGGAAGTTATTTAACCAATAGTATTGGATGGACAAGTGGTCAACAGTTAACCTGTTATTGCTTTAAAATCAGTAAGTGTAATAGACACTCAGCAAACTCTTGTGTTTGTGTGTAGGTGGACATGCTGACTGTGCGTGTAGAGCAGGAGACGCAGCGCAGGAATCTGTCTCAGGCTGACCTGAAAGCTCAGCGGCAGGAGGTCAGCACCCTGCGCTCCTCTGAAAAACAGCTCAAACAAGAGCTCAACCACCTGCTGGAGCTCAAACTCAGCCTGGAGAAACACAACCAGGAGCTGCGCAGGTGTGTATGTGTGTGTGCTAGACCTGGATCTGGCCAGGTAAAGCGAATCTGCAGTATTTTGGCTTAATATGGCTAATTAATAAAAAAGATGAAATGTCTTTTTTTTGTGCCTGATCAGGGAGAGAGAAGAAGCTGACCTTCATCTGAAGGAGTTAAAGGACCAGCTGGAGGCGGAGCAGTATTTCACAGTACGTCTGCTGTTTCTCTGGCTCACTAAAGCTTGAAAAATTAAGCCCAAAGTGAAGATCTGCCTGTCAAAGCATCCCGAACGTCTCCTCCTTTCGGACAGGGTTGGCTTTGAGCTTAAGTTATCCATCTAACTGGGAAAATCCTGACCAGTTAAATGATCAAAGGTGTTTGTGCTTGCAGAAACTGTATAAGACCCAGATTCGTGAGCTGAAGGAGGAGTGTGATGAAAAAAACAAACTGTACCAGGACGCACAGCAGAGACTGGAGGATCTACAGGAGGAGAGGTGTGTATGAGCGTGTAGAGCAGTAATGTTCTCTCTGTGTTTTCGTTTTTCCCGGAGTAGTAGCCCCCCTGGAGTTTAATGCCCCTACTAATCTAAAACATCTGGCTCTGTTATTTAAAAGCCACTAATGGACCAGTTTGGCTGGATCAGTTCGTTCTGTTCTCTAGAGAAGTGCTAGAGGGTCAGACAAGGTCACAATACTGCACAGTTATCTAGAACTGATGCTTGACCAGCCATTCAGGTCTTATCAAGTCCTGAAATCAGCATAAGGACTGCACAGGGTATGAAGATGATGTCTGAAAGCCAGGTAGGAAAGGTCATTGTGTATTTTAAATGGGTATATTAGTATTTAGAATAATTCAGTCCTGCAACCAAACACAAACACTCGTTGGTAGAACTGTGATCAGGAAGTTACAAAACTCAAAATACAAAAATCAATTACCTGGTCAGATATTAGTCCAGTACAAGTGAAACTGGGTACTAGAGTTTAAGTGCTGAAGTAAAAATAATTAAATAATAAAAATAAAACTAAATATTGTCAATGCCTTGTTGTATTATTGCCATAATGCATTTACAGAACAGAATGGATTGTACTAATAGTACTGAATTTATTTGACAAGATCTAACATGTCTGAAAGGGCTCTAGTCAGTAACATTAACCCATTCAGCATTTTCATTCAGCGTTTTCACTAGCTAGCTATCAGCATGCATCAGCAGTTAATTCACACAGGTTTAATGTCCCAGGTAAAAAGGAAGTGTATTGTTCTGTACTAGAAATGTACTTCACCACCTGCAAGTACATTTTAAGCACAATTATTGTTTGTGTGCTAAATACAGTGCTTGTGTGCTAAATACGGTGTAGTTAAAATACGGTGTAGTTGTATGGTATGGTTGGTGTAGCTCAGCGGATAACACCACTGCCCACCAGAGAGCCACCACCACATGTGGGAGACTGGGGTTCAAATCCCAGTCTGGGTGGCTATGCTGTGCTACACCAATAAGAGTCCTTGGGCAAGACTCCTAACACTACATTGGCCTCCCTGTAATGTGATTAACCTTGTAAGTCGCTCTGGATAAGAGCGTCAGCGAAATGCCATAAATGTAAATGAAATGAAATACAAGTGCAAAAGATACATTATAAGTGTAATAATTAAAAGTACATTTTACCTCCATCATAAGTATATATTTTTATATTTTCAGATATAGTCATGGGTGCTCCATGAGTACACCCTTGTCTTTATCGTCTTTATTTACTAGTAGTAGTAGAACTGAAAGATTTACTGGTTTTATATTAAAATCTCAATATAAAAGAGTGCAAGAGCTGCATTCTTTTTACCACTGTAGTCTACATCATCACCAGTTTTAAACGGGAGTATGAAACTTATTAGCACAGAGCAATTAGGCTCAACCAAGCCTCCATGCGCCATGACTTCACAAAACAACTTACGGGAGGTCAGGATTCAAGCCTCAAGCCAGGAAAAGTGGCCTGAACCACAAAAACAATGTGGCCACCATTTAGAAAAGAAACCTCGTCTGCTGACTTCAGACAGAAATGCGTAATGAGACCCTTTATATAAATGCAGTGGTCAAAAATAGTCAGAAGTTTATCAAGTACAAGTATATAATATTTTTCTTTCAAGTGAAGTAATGTCATACATTTCCAGAGTGAAATCTGCCAGTATAAATCCATCTACAGGTAAAGTACAAAATGTACTTAAGTAAATGTTCTTTGTTACTGTGCACCCCTGCTAATAAATAGCCACAGGGCAGCAGAAATGATTATACAATCCCAACACACTGAATGAGCGTGCAGACATTGTGTAATCTCAACACTGTAGCTGTGTTTGATTGTTTACCTGTTGGAATAAAATATTTATTAATTCATTACATTCGACATTTTGTGGTGGAAACAGTTATTTCCTCCAGATTGCCACCTGTCTATTGTTCGACGAACCATATTTGGTCATGAACCACCAGATTGTAGCTAGTCTTTAGTAGATTGAACCGGTCTTTAGCTGGACTGTCTGCTGGTGCAATCGGGCAGCCTATTGTGTACACTGCAGCTGCCATAAATGTGCTGAAAGTGCCCTCTAGTGCCATTCACTGTCTATTACACACCACATTCTACAGGTTCGTGATGTGTTATTGTGTGTTTACAAATGATGCTCCTAAAGTAGCTCTGCTTTGCATGTTACATGCCTGATCCAGCTTATAACTATCCCTTCCCGAGCTGAAGTATGTGTGATAGAAAAGGGGGGGTGAGCAGAGTAAAACGTGAAGAAGTACTGGGCAGTACTGTACTCGGCAGCGATAACGAATTTGTCCAGGCAGCTTTTACCACACGGTCACATACAGATGTTGATACAGTGTGTGTGTGTGTGTCTGTGTGTAGGGACTCCCTGGCTGCTCAGCTGGAGGCAAGTCTGACGAAGGCGGATTCAATAGAGTTGGCGCGCTCCATTGCTGAGGAGCAGTACTCGGACCTGGAGAAGGAAAAAATCATGAAGGAGCTGGAGATAAAGGACATGATAGCCAGACACCGGCAGGAACTCAGCGACAAGGACAATACTATCAGCTCGGTAAGAAGAAGAGAGAGAGAGAGAGAGAGAAAGAGGATGATAGCATGTACACTTATCAGGCTGACATCTCTGCACCTATGAGTGTATCAGGCTGGAGGCTTGTAAACACTGTGCACACTCACAGATTACCTTATTACTCACATGTAGTCGGTAAGCCTTGTAGGTGTATAGTCTGAGACAGGAATGTCCACTTCCGGTCCAGCACATTTAGGTGATTCTCCTGCTCAAAGCCCGCCCTGATTGAAGCCCTGGTCTTTATCCTTGGGGTTGACTTGTGTGTTTGAGCTGGACTGAAGCTGTCCACTCCGTAGTTCTTGCACGGTTAGCTGTGCCCTAGCACTTTCGGCCGTCAGTTTGTGAGCACTGAGGTGCTCTTGGCTTGTATATGAATGCGGTAGGCGGACCTGATAAACCAGCCACAGTAGCTAATGTGTTAATATCCATCTATAACTTTCTCTCTGCGCTCTGTGTGTCATCAGTTGGAGAAGTCCAACCGCACCCTGACTATGGATGTCGCCAATCTGGCCAGTGAGAAGGAGGAGCTCAATAATCAGCTCAAAGAGCTTCAGCAACGTAAGTGCACCACCTCTCCTAATATTCAGTGGGTCGTTAACAGTGTTTGCTGACAGTATAAAAAGATGATTAAGAGAATAATAATGCACTTCATTAATACTACATGCTTGCACCGAAGTGTCACCTCAAGGTGCCTCACAGAAGACAAAATAAAAATGCTTTGTGAAATAAATTACAAATTAAATTCAATACCAAACACTGCGCATGTTAGTAATATACATAATTCATTAATACATAATAAAACCTGGGCATTTCTGTATATTTTATGTGCAAGTTTATAATGAACTAAAGTCTCTGTATGCGCTTAACTGGAAGTTAAGCGACAGAGGGCATTACAGTTCTCACAAAGTTCAGAGAAGTCCCACAGAAGCATAAATCAGCTTCTCAAAGAGCAAGCTACAATATAGGGTCAGTGTTAACCTCAAGCAACTTCACACAGTTTCAGAGCGATATCAGGTGACCATTTACAGGTTTTTTTTTTTCCCCAAATCTGTCAAAGTGCCATCAAGAGTCACCTGACATTTTTCGCTGTTCAGCTAGAAGCAGGCAATATGCCAAAAAAAACAAACAGATCACGTTACGTATAGACATTTTTATAGATCACAACACACAATATTTTAAAAGGAACACAATGCCAGTACAATGCCAGATATGCATATGCCCTGTGTATGCTGCCAGATAAGACAACAGGTCAACAGTATCGTATGTCACAGTCATATGAAGTTAAATAAAAAGACTACTTTTACTATTTGATTGTTTAGTTTAAAGACTCATCAAGTGTGAAGGCATTGAGGGCACGGGTAGCCTTCAGAGTAGCTAAAAGGTTCAGATTGTGTTTCCTAGGGTTATGGAAAGTTATGGTGTGGGAAAATATTGGTGACTTTGTTTTAAACAACACATTCAAGTAAAACCTTAAAGCAGAATTATGTTAATATTTCATCTTATAGACAATATACAGCTCTGAAACAAGAGACCACTTCAAAATGAAACACTACTGGAACATGTCTCCCAAACTCCAGATATAAATATTGTATTTTCGATCTGTTTATTTAGAAAATGACTGATGGTCAAAAAAATAACAAAGGCCTCCACAAAGGCCTTCCACTCTCTGCCAATCTGTAGCTGTGTTGTCCAGTGTCTTTGCTGCTTGACCTTGTTCTTATGAAGCACTGTGTCTGAAATGTTCAGGATGAAAGGAACCTGATACTCACTGTATCTGCTAGTGAAGCTAGAACTGAGCCTTCTGTTCCTTACTAAGAACCTTCCTCTTCATCTGTTTTGGGATGGTGTGAAGGAGTTCTCTTCAGTACGGCTGCTGTACATGTGGAGATGCTGATTTAAGAATGGTCTCTTAGAGTAGAAACGTGAGACTAATCTTTAGTGTTGGTTTGGTGAACACAGATGTGCTGAAGACTAAAGAAGATGAGAAGCAGCTGGGTGTTATAAAGATGTCCTTCGAGAAACAGCTTCAGTCAGAGAGAACGCTCAAGATACAGGTGAGGTCGTTTACACCTACACACGTCTCAGCTGGACTTTCATCACTCAGCACACTGACTCTAAATGCCCAGTGAACGTATGATGGGTTTCTAGTCACAGTTTTGGATCGCTGGTCTTTTAGGCAGTTAATAAACTAGCGGAGATCATGAACAAGAAGAATTTGGAGCCCAGTGGTCGCCGCGGGGACGACATTGAGCTGCGCCGGAAGGAGAAGGAAAACCGGAAGCTGCAGCTTGAGCTGCGCTCCGAGAAAGAGAAGCTCAACAGCGCCATCATCAAATTCCAGAAAGAAATCAACGATATGCAGGCGGTGAGTGAACATATGAACTCGGATACAACCAAACACAGTCTCATATATTCTCATTAATAAAGAGCATTCTGTAATGATGACCTTAATCACGTCATGCCACTGTCTACACCAAGTCTGCACACTCAAAATGCATATACTATTACCTGCTTATACACGTTAATAAACGACAGCGGTTCAGTGGTTCATAATCACTCATAATAATAATAATTATTGTTACTCAGTAGTCTCAATAATAACCAGCATTACATGCTGTATATTAAAATGTTATTTACAATGTTATTAAATGTTATAAACCACACAGCAAAGCATAAACTGGTGGTTTGTAAGTATCAAGTATCCGGGAAACGTATAAAATATATAAACAGAAAAAAAGAAAATAAAACCAGCAAAAAACTATTATTTATGCAGTAAAATAAATGCATTCAGATGCTTATTTAAACCTATTAAGCATATTACATTTTTTCATTCTTCATGCCATGCAGCTTTATTTATAACTGTTGTGGAAAAGTTTGAGACCTGTGGAATATTAATATCATATTGCAGTGATTGTATTTGTGTACAGTCAGGTGCAGAGATACATTACTGGCCTTTTTGTAAGTTTCTGAGTGAAAAGAAGTTTCATAATAAAAAAATAAGATACAGTATAAAATGTTCTGTAAGCTTGTTTTATGATTTTTCCCCCCATTATGTTAAGTTGAACATGTAGAGTAACTGTGCACTGATATGTACAGAGGTATGTTGAGTGTAGAGTGTGTAATTTGGCCAGGGTCACCAAAACTTCTATCTGCAACAAACATGGCTGCATGTTATTGAAATCAGAGGGTGAAACTTTAGGACATGAAAAACATTGTTCTTTCAGGGGTTCTGTAGTAAAAGCTGTGGTAAATAGTATTTTTGTATCTGTGAATGGAAAAAAAACCAAAAGGTTCTACATAACACAACTAAATATTAATAATTATAACATTTGTGTGTGTCGGTCCATCATGTAGATGATAGTGGACGAGTCTCAGGTGCGTCTGGAACTGCAGATGGCTCTGGACAGCAAGGACAGTGATATAGAGCGTCTGCGCAGTCAGCTGACCTCTCTTAGCATCCACTCTCTGGACACCACGAGCATCAGCAGTACAGGCAACGAGCTGGACAACGAGCCTTACCCAGGTACCACTGCATCCCACACATGTTCACACTGTGGCATCAAAAACACAGTTGCATATACAGTTGTGTTTAAAAGTTTGGGCACCCTGAACAATAAACCCTGATCTGTAGCCAGTGCAAAAGTTAGGGCGCATTCTGTAATATGGGTTTTATGTTAAGCCAAAGCAAATCAGAAGTCACGCAGTAAAAAACTCAAACTTTTGCATACGACTATATAATAAAAAGCAGCAACCCACCGTTCTCTCCTGCATTTCCTCTTTACTGTCTATGTCCATCTGTGTTCTCAGTCATTCTGCCTTCGGGCTTTCTCTCTTTCCTTCATTATTTATAAATATTTCATCACGACACACACATTTTCTCATTGAATGTTGTCTGAACGCTTTCCTGTCTTATGATATATCTTTATACTTTTTATGTTCCCTAGTAACTGGCCTGATACACATGATCCACATTGGCGCGTAGGTCAATCCCCCCCACGTAGTCGAGTTTTCACTACCTCGAGCCCAGCGTTAGTAAGACATCGGCCTGTCGATCACACTCCCTCTCTTCATCTTCTCTACTGATTCACTCCATCCTCTTTCTCTGTTCTCACCTTAAAACTCCCTTCTATTCCTTTCCTATTCTCATATCTCTTTTACCCCTTTTTCCTCCTTTATTTTTTTCTTCCATCTATCAATCCCCTCTACCTCCTTTCCCCCCCTCTCCCTCCTTCTCCCTCCCTTCCCCTCCCTTTC
>JAMWET010005945.1:45000-81441 GCA_024036415.1 Prochilodus magdalenae | reverse complement strand
TCGCAGTGCGTGTGACAGTACCTGTTCGCTGCGACGGCCCTGTGTTTCATGATCAGAGCGTTCATTTTAATAGGCACCAGTAAATTTATTTCTCATGTACTCAGCAATTGACCTCACAGCATTTCTGCCTGGACGTCGACGTTATTAATAGCACAAAACAGATCATTAGGAAAAATATGGCGACTGGTTTTTGGCCAAGACAAGTAGCCACAAATATGCTGTTTTCCTCCCACGCCACTCGGAATTAAAGATAAGAAACTGAGACAGCAATTTGACCGGGCTGTGAACAGCTTTGCTTCCAGGCAGCTATGCCTAGACTGACGGCAACGGAGTGGATGTGGTTTAAACATAGTCAATTACGTCAAATACGACCAATCAAATAGCTGGTGAGATAGGCCGAGGACATGCCACCATGCACTGACCTCAGGAGGTCACAAGCGCTAGATCAGACCTAGTCTCTTCATTAGAGCTACACGCAGGAGAGAGGAAAGACGCTTGGCTAGTCTCTCGTTTGCATGGTAAGCGGGTTCTGCATCTGTTTCCGTGCTGAGGCTACACTGGTGTCAGAAGTGGGAATGTGGCCACCAGGTTGAAATGAACTGAGCACCACTTCAAGGAACTCAAAGATGGATGGTAAAGATGGCATGACAGGTGGCGGTGTTTAAACTCATCCTAAGCAGCACAGTGATACATCTAGAGGAGGAGATGATGTGCCGAACACCACCCAACGGAGGAACGAAGGAGCTGGCCTATAGTTTGTAGGTTATCTGTGCTAGCTCAGAGCTTGTCCAAGCATGCTGTGGTTCTGTGTTCCTTGTTGTTTGAACAGATTCCAGAACTGTTTCTGTGTGATAGGGAAGAGAGGAGGAGAGTCCACACCTGATAAGGTGAGTTACAATTCCTACACCAATGAAGGAAAACAAAGTTTAGCTCTGTGTTAGACAGCTAGCCTAGACCTAGGCTGGTCACACATTCGGCTTTAGGCCAGCCCGTCCGGTTTTTCAACTAGCTTCAGGGGCAGTTCCTGGACGGACGTCTATCAGTCCTCTTTTCGGGATGCCCTGCATTCCACTGGTTTAACAAGGTCATGTGACATTGTGGCTCGCTTACCGGCAGCCCTCTAAACGCTAGTCTATTAGTAAGCTCCCGTCTGACTCACGAAGGTCATCCATTCCACCCCGTCAGGTGAGTAAAGCATCCCTTATGTGTCATATAGGTTAAGATCTGAACTCGGCGCTAGTGTTGTGCCAGATCACCCCCTGTATAATCTCCCCCTTTTTGGTTTATGAAGGTGGCCACCCCACCTAGACCTCATCTTCCAGTCTCAGCTGGTTGATCTTTTTCTCTGCTGCGCAGCTGAGACATCTAGTCTGACAAGCGCAACATGAAGATATAGCCTTATAGCAAAAAACACAGATAAGAAGCCCCTAGTTCTACCATAGGGGGGCAGCCAGGGGGCTAGAGGTTACAGCACCAGCTCAAGCGTTACTCCATCAGTTCCCACACCTGGATTCCCGCTCGGCTGGACGTGGACTGTAATGCTGTAACAGTAAGTCTTATGAAGGCCTGTAATTCTCCTTTATTTACAAGCATGTGATCATTATCAACATCCTCCCTCCCCCTCACTCGTTCCAGCGGATGCTCCTTGTGATTATGGCAGCTGACGGGACGTAAATAAGCAAAACTGGAGTGCTGAAAATACACAGACGACAGATCAGCAGATAGTCCGGGCCAACCCTGTCTGTTCTCACTCAGTAGGGCATTCGTGCTGCTCTGCTTCCTCTGAGACTGAACACCTGTTGCTTATTAGCACTTGTTACCTGGACTATATTTACACACACATCCCCTCTGAGGACACCTTTCGCTGCCCCGATGTTCCAAACCTAATAGTTGAACAAGCAAACAAACCGTCTTCCCCATCCTCCGTGTTGAGACACCAAGGTAAGCAGCACAGCGATATACATAGAGAAGGAGATGTTGAAAGACCCCATCTACCCAAAGCCCCACTCTCCCCAGCACCACCCATCTTTCGCACTTTCTGCACATTTCCGAACACCCTCCATTCACGCCTCTTCCTATACCTTAATCCAGCTAGGTTTACGGTTGAAGACAGGAAAGCAAGGAAGCCCAGACAGCCTGTCCCCTGGAACATTCACCTGCTCGGTCTGGGGATACCAAGCAGTTACCAAGTCAGCTTGGGGATATTGTCCTACCAGTGGGTCCTGGGATGACCTCTGGATCTCGTCCCAGTTGGCCTTGCCCAGAAAACCTCCAATGGGAGGCGCCCAGGGGGCATCGGAATGAGATGCCCAAACCATCTCCACTGGGTCTTCCTGATGCACAGAGAGATTATTTCTGCTGCTTGCTTTGTATTTGTGATCTCATTCCTTCTGTCATTACCCGGAGCTCATGACAACATGTAGGGGTGGGGATGTAGACCAACCGGTAAACAGAGAGCCTTGCCTAATGGCTCAGCTCGCTCTTCACCACCACAGTCTGTCAGAGTGACCGCATCCAGCCAGGCTCACGGTCCCTCTTCCCATCGCTTGTGAACAAGATCCTGAGATACTTTAACTCCTCCACCTGGCAGGTTCCTTCCCGCTACCCAGAAGGGGAATACCATCCTTTTCCCAAACAGGACCATGGACCTTCAGTGCTTGCTTGACTTGTCTGAGACTTGTCTGTGAGATGCTGCCTGGTTTTAACAGATCTCCAGAGACATTCCTCCCTCCTGTAAAGTCTCTTCATGCCCTTTGCATGCTAGGCTGCATTTTAAGTATGCCATTTAAACGTCACTTGTTTACTTCTGCTTGTTTGGAGGTGGAAAGGAAAGGGATGTGGTAATCTCGGAAAGGAACAGCGCTCAGGAAGGCATTACCAGCGACTCCTCCTCACAGAGAATTCAACACACATCAAGATCTCAGGGCTTACTGGAACGCACATGTGACTAGAGGATGATCAACACTGCACTGTGCAGCAGCAGATGAGCTATCGTCTCTGACTGTCCATCTACAAGGTGGAGCAGCAAGGTAGGAGTGTCTAATAGAGTGGACAGTGAGTGGACACAGTGTCTCAACACTCCAGCAGCACTGCTGTGTCTGATCCACTCACACCAGCACCACCCACACTAACACACCACCACCACGTCAGTGTCACTGCAGGGCTGAGAAGGATCCACCACCCACATCATACCTGCTCTGTGGGGGTCCCGACCATTGAAGAACAGATGGACTACAGTCTGAAAACTATCATTACACTGAGTCTCACGCTCCAGGCAGCAGATTCATAATCGTTTGATGTAATAGCTTTCCAAGAGCTAGCTGTTAAAGAAGGGCTGTAATGAGGTCTGGTTCTTATCACTGCCACTGTATGACGCGTTCTCTGGAACACCCTCAAGGTTCCGTGGAAATCTGCACCAAACCAGTCACTGTTTACATCAGAGGTCTTCAAATCTAGACCCTGAAAACAGTTCCAGTCCTGTTACTGGTAATTACTGGTAGCTATGACACTATGTGGCCAATCAGTTACATAAGCAGTTCAGTTACCAATCAATGATTACACAATCCGGAACCGGAGATTGGAATCATGGTCCGGATTTAAGGACGCCTGGTTAACATCTTAACGACTTAATTTAAAAAACTCTGCAGTAGCTCTGGAGGGAACATTCATGCTGCCCCCTGAAATGCACCGGGGAGGGTCGGGTGGGTGTGGAGGCCAGAAGCGCATGTTACGATTTAAACTGTTTGCTAACCCAACACGCCAGACGTCTCGGTATGGAGCTGTAGAGGTTCCTAATGGAGTCCTGTGATAATTCACCCCATGCAGCTTGAACATCCTCACACAGTTCCTGCAGATGGTGCGGTAGTGGTGGAGGTGGAGTGACACCAGACCTTCTGGACGTGTGACCACAGACCGTTCATCTTGGTGCTGACCACGGTGCCTCCACACACGGGTTCGTTGGGCGTCTCCACCAAGACTAAAGCGGGACTCGTCACTGAAGATGACCCGCTGCCATTCTGAGTCACTCCATGACAGTCTGGTACGACACCACTGCAGTCTTTGGTGACGGTGACGTGGTGTTAAGGACAGTCGTGGTAACGGTCTGTGTGGGTGTAGTCCTGCGTGGTGCAGCCGTCTGCTGATGGTGCTGCACTAACAGGAGGACTCATGGAGGACACCACTGCTCGCTGGAGGTCTGTAATGGTGGTGTTGGGTCAGTCAGGTACAGAGATAAGACCCATCCTGGGTTCAGTCACATGTGTGGTCGCAGTTTCATATCTGTTGGCTGATTCCTCTGGGTGGAGCTATAATGATAAGTGAGTCATTATATCCAATGGCTTGTTTGTGAACTGTTACACACCCTCACATTCTCACTAGGTAAAGCTCTGAACACTTCCATTACAGTCCAATCAGGCGCAGATCACTTTAACACAGTTAGTTCAGCATAATGTCTCGAGCATCCACGCACAGGCGAGACCCTAATGACCTCTAGAGACGTCCTTTCCAGGCAGCCGACACTCACATTTCCAACCTGCAGTCGGTGTTTATCCAGGCCTGGAAGAGGACGCAGTCTACCACTGCTATAAAAATGCAAATCCGCTCATCTGCTTCAAGTGCTGCCAGAGACAGTCACCCACTCTGTCTGGGAAAATAAAGCTGAGGAATGTGCTTCAGGGATCCTCTCGTCCGCAGGAGGACAGGTAAGCTCCAGCAGCCCACCCAAAGAATGTGTCATCATCCAACAATAGAACAGACGGTGTGAGGCATGTTCCTGACGTGTTTGACTTACAGGACATGTTGACCTCAACACCGCTCGACCCGGAATAGCCCTGATTATTATGGAACCTGTGGATCACTTTTTGACATCTCGTTATGGGTAGAGGAGTGAGCTCACTGCCTCTCAACTAGCAAACGCTGAATCACATGTGCAATCAAACACGACACGTACTTAATCTGATAATCGGGTTTCAGGAAAAACAGCGCAGCACAGCACACGACTTTAGACACAGCGGATCATACAGTAATGATCTAGACTCCTAAACACCAGACACCACTCCGTGGTTTGAGAGTGGTGTGTGCTGCCATCTTGGATTCAACCTCAGTCTTTCAAATGGGACGGTGAGTGTGATGGCCAATAAGCTTGTTCAAGATGAACTCAGCCTCTTCGTAGTGGCTGGAGAAACTAGTCGGTTGCGTTTGGTGGGGTTAGAAAAGAGCCGTCATGTTGGACAGTCACCGCCCACAGCCCACATGAGCCAATGGCAGATCTCATTACAGTTATAGCTGATAAAGCTAATGGAATAGAAACCCCCTAATACTGCATTAACCTCCTGGGACCCGGACTTGGGTGTGCAGTTTTAATTTCTCCTAGCTCTTTGGTTAGTAGTAACCAGTATAAAATCTAAACCTCGTCTTTGTGCAGGAAGCTGTGTCCTCGTATGAGGTCAAAGGGTCAGTGTTTTAAAAAGTATCATGGTGCAGAGAAGCAGATATGTAATGTCCTCATATGAGGACGCTGGGGTCTCAGGAGGTTCAATATGTCATCATTAAGACCATAAATAATAACCGGCCATACTGCAGCACGACTTTTGTACTGTACCAAGCGGAATCAGAATCAGGATCTTCTAGATGGATAATGCAGATTTATGTAACAGGTATGACCTTGGTTACAATCCTCTTCTTAGTTAAGCACTAGAATTTCTCCGGAGTGATCGCATCAGAACCCCCAGGCACCTGAGCATCAGCGCCACCGTGGGTCTTCTGCCCCGTTTCATCGCCCGGCATGCCCATAACCTTTACACTGACCTGCGTTTCTGGCTCTGATCATGAACTCTGATCCCTGGGTCGGCCCCATCTTGCAGCTACTCCCTCCTGGACTAATCTGACTGGATCTAATCAGACTGGATCTAATAGTTAGTTCTGTCTTTCTCGTCTCATCCGGGTTCGACCTGAGGAGGTTGGGTTCTGCCCTTGAGCCTGGTTCCTCTCGAGCTTTCTTCCTTAATCAAGGGAGTTTTTCCTCGCCACTGTTGCCTCAGGCTTGCTCACGGGGGGCTTGGACCCGGTTTTTCCCCACCCCCCAACCCTCAAAGGTCTGTATATTAACTTTGTGTTTTTTTTTTCTTTCCTTTTCTTATATACAACAAACTGATTTTCTGTGAAGCTGCTTTGAGACAACGTTGGTTGTAAAAAGTGCTATACAAATAAACATTGATTGATTGATTGATTGAACTAGTTACTAGTCAGGGCCTAGGTTCGACAAAGAGCTGGTATGTTGTTTAATAGCTATTTAACTGAGACCAAGGCTTAAAGGGGCAAATAAAAAAAAAAACATTTAATTAAGCTGGCACTTGAGATGCAATTTACACAGTCACAATTCATAAAGTAGGGAAAGACAATATATATATTATATATATATAAAACAAATAAATACAAAAAAATAATAAAGAAATAGAGTGGTGAAATACTTTGTGTTTGAATGAGTCCAATCTGCTTCCTCAGTTCCTGCGTGTATCCCTTGTGTTTCAGTCCTACCAGTGAAGTACTGGGTGAGTATTACTTGTCAAGTCCTGACGTAGTCTGGTTCTTCTGCAGTCAATTGCTGACTGAATTCTTTTCTAGATAGGCTCGCCACTCCTTACCGGAGAAATCAAGATCATCAAAGTTCACGGATGGTTCAAAAGGGTCCAACGAATTTTCTCAGCTGGTTTCACAGTCCAATAAAACCTGACCAAAGCTCTTCCATTGGTGAGTACAAAGAGGAAATCTTCCTGTAGGCGAATAACGCTTCAGTAAACTATTTGGAGTTTATATAAAAAGTTATTTTGTGTTCTGTGTAGGTTTACAGCTTCGCCTCCACTCAAGTGCGTCTTCACGCTGAGCGATCAACCGGAATAAGGAAGTAGATCGAACGAGCTTGAACGCGGTTGATTCACATTTTTCAAAATAAAAGATCAAGTGCTCTACATTGAAAAAAAAAGAAGTTACTTATTTGTGAATCTCAGTAGCAATTTTATTATTACAGTGAAAAGTTTAAAAAAGGGTACATTTCTGAGTTTTATCCAAATAGGGATATTTTTGGTTAAAGCTTTATAGTGATCTATTGAAGTTCCAGCGATAAATATCCACAACCGGGTTACATTTACATTTTAGGTGTCACCAAATCTTTTAGCCAAAGAGGATCAACTTGTCTCGCAGCCCATGGGGAGCAACTGCACACCAACAGGCTCTGAAACCTGCAGCTGCCTGGCACTCACAAGACTAACGGTGTATTCCATCGTGCCATGTCAATGGCGCTGAGGCAAGTTGGGCAGGAAAACTAACCAGCATGCACTGTACCGAGCCATCAGTGATCAGTCTTCACAGCACTGTGTAAAGTCAAACAAGCCTGATGTTTCCAATATGGTGGCCATCTTGGATATAACTTGGTAGGTGTAGCTCAGCGGATAACACCACTACCAGGGATTCACCGTCACATGTGGGAGACTGGGGATTGAATACCGGTCTGGGTGACTACGCTGTCCTACACCAATCAGAGTCCTTGGTCGAGACTCCTAACACTACACTGGCCCACCTGTAATATGATTTACCTTACAAGTCGCTCTGGATATCAGTGTAAATGCCAGTTAAACTTCAGTTCTTCAAATGGGTGGGCATCTCTACATCAGACTGGTAGAGAATTTCACCAGAAGTAAAGCAGTGCTGTGCTTCATGCCACTTTACTCGCTCTCCTGCTCCATGTTTAAGTGTTGAGTGTATGGTGATTCATGAAGGATGGATTTAAGATGGCCGCCATGTTGGTGACCTGGCCTAACAGGCTTTCCCCTCCCCCCACAGCTTGTGTCCAAAACTGGAATGTCATGTGTGTGCTTCCTCACTTCCCCACCCTGTATAATGAAGCTGTTTTCCAGTTAACTCGTTCTAATAAAGACCATTATGGGTTGGTTTTTTATTAACTGACCCACTGCAGTGTTGGGGTATTTAGTTTTTGTTTTTGCTTTCTTGCGCTTCAGTGATTTTCATATGCTGACACAGAAAGAAGTATCCTAGGGAATTAAAACACTTCGGGGGGTATTTAGTTTGTTTTTGCCCCTTTAGAAGAACTGCTTTTGTCCTAGACATCAAAGAGAGCTATTTCCAAAGCATCACATGGGAGACGCAGCCAGACTAAACAGTCCTATGATAGTCTCACAGTCTATCAAAGCAGCAGTGATCCACGTGAACATGGTGAGAAATGTAGCAGCGTCTCCAACATTATTCCTGTTCAGACGTTCCAGAAATGCCTAGCGATGAGATTCCTGCGAGGATATTTGGCTGGAGATCCAACTGTAACTCTGTAATAAGCATCCAGAAAAGAGCAAACACAAACAGTACAGATGGTATCCAGAGAGTTCCCTATACGTCCTTTCACTGGTCATGCTCCACACACACGTATACACTACAGGGACAAAAGTATTGGGACACCTACACGTTACACCTACAGGAGCCTATCTGCCATCCCATACTAAATCCATAGATATAAGTAGAGAGCTGGGTCACTTGTAGCTTTCTACAAGATTCCCGAGCGTGTCTGTGGGAACGCCCCTTATTCACCCAGAAAAGCTTCGAGGCCAGACACTGATCTTGCACAAGAGGGCCTGGCTTGCACTAACACCGCACCACAACCCCAATAACCAGCTCCACAGCCCAGCACAGAATAACACAAACAGCACAACAGTGCCAACTATTCACCTGGTGACGCCAGTCTTACTGCTGGTGAGGTGCTACTCCATGCTTGTAGCTCCACACGGCCACACCTCCCGCGTGTTCACTGGAGAACAAGCTCTCTCCCAGAGCGTCCTCATCCCAGGAGTGGCAGAGCATGGGGAGTGAGCATTGCTCAGCACACTAGATCTTCTTCCAGCTCACCTCATCACTCCTCCCTCCAACCGCACCACAGACGCCAGCAGGAGCGCTGGTCGTGTCTGCTGAGTCCTGAACCTCAGCCATACCTCGGCCTTCAGCCCCGCAGAGCTGGCCTCACCAACACGCCTCCTCAGGCCAGACCACGACTCGGTCAAACAGTCTTCCAGCGGGGCTAAAAGTACAATGCATTACTTTATATAACACTACTTTATAAATTTCTATTTTTGTGTTCCCGGGTTCTAGGTGTGTTCTATTGGAACTGTCCAGAATGTTCTAGAACTGTTAGGGACCTATCTAGTGTAGACTGCAGTATAACTACAGATGTGTTGAACAGCCGTTTCAGGTGATGCTCCAGCTGAGTGAGTGGATACAGAGCTACAGGTCATTTAGAGGTCATTAAGAGGCTCCAGCGTCCGGTAGACGGGTTCTGCTCCGTCTGTGGACCAGTTTATCCAGACCAGAGTGGAACAGTACTCCGGGAGAGTGTCCCCTGAGATGGGCGAGGCCTACAGAGCGTACTTCAGCATGCCTGTCGGGGGTCAGGACAAACATGGGCTCCTCATTTCAGGTGGGAGCCTGCAGGAGGACTCTTGAAGGTGGGGTGGACGAGGGCTGCTTTATTAGATGGCAGAGTTTTATTCTGGAGGGTTCTGAGGACTCAGATTAACAGCTGGTATTAATAAATCTGAGCCCGTCTTTAAGGTTCTAGTAAACCTACATTACAGTACAGTGTATATGTACTGCGCTGTGTTCATATCTTACAATACAGAACCTTCACCGTCCTGCTCACAGAGACACAGTTTATGTTGTTTAAGTTTTTCCAGATAAACCACTGGATTATAATCCATGGACGCCGGGCATGAGCGTTCTGACCTTCCCGCCGCTGTCTCTGTGGTCTTTTACCTTTTCACACTTCTGTATTGTCTGAAGTGGGCTGCCATTACTTCCCTGCCTCTTTAGAACCCTCACAGCGGTTGGAGTGGTTCGGAATTTCAGCTGCATTGTGAAGATATTAGGTGTTCATATCAATGCATGCTTATGCCGCATCTGGCTCTCAATATTTTCTGAGCTCAGTCCAATCCTGCCTGTGTCCAGAACGCCACGCTGAGCTCTCTCTGAGCTGATATGCAAATCTGAGCCCATGAACAGCTTTACTGAGTCCACATTCATTGCACATTGGCATGGCAACAGATGTGAACTGACAATCACCGTGATCTGGGCTGTACCTGACCTACGAGAGCCGACATGTTCCTCCATATGTTCTAAATTTGGGAGGGGGAGTGGGTGCCACATACATTAGGACAGGATGCCACAGGAGAACCCATGGACTCCTCACTCGTCTAGCGCTGCTGTCGCGGTTCTGTTCCCTTCCGCTCCCTGCACCTACTGCAGAAGGAATATCAGAATGTTATTATAGAGTATCCCAGCTTTGGAACACTGAGCTACCGCAGCCGTACCTTACTTTCCAGGTCACGACTAACAGTGATACCGGGCCAAACTGCTCAAACGTGGTATGTGTGGCGGAGCCCGGTTCACCCCATGTAAAGATAGCAGCATATCGTCGCTGTCCGAAGAACAACAGGTATCTCCAACATGGCAGCTTCACAGGAGAGGGGAAAACCCTGACTGAATTTGAATGTAAGTCAATGGAACCAGACGTTTTTCCAAGCATGTGTTAGATATTTCTGGTGATCCATTCATCATGAAACATGCATCCCATGTAAACAGCAGCTCATGTAATCAAACGCTGCCAAAAAAAAAAAATTACCAAATTGAAGATACATGGTTTTGTTTGGACAGTGATGAAATCTGGCCCACCCAGATTATATCTCTCATAATAGACTTTAATCTCATCCGACACATTTTAATTGTACAGAGACTTTTATTTTGAAAAATATTATTTTAATAATATTATTTTTGGAAGTGAAAATGCAGCCATGGTAACAACAACCTATTACTTTGGTTCTCACAAGGTTAATACGTAATTCAAATTCAAACATAACAGATTAAACATTGTGAAGTCCAGACTATGTAATGGATTTACCCGTTTTTCCCGTTTTCCAGCTTCCTAAAGCAGGTAGAGCTGGTGTATTAGCCTCACTGAGAATCCTCTGTGTTTAGCTAACGTTAGCATCTGAAGCTAATCCCAGTGTAGTGAATCCTTTACTCTCCAGATGGAGATGAAGCTCCACCAGCACTATGGTACTCCAGTAAGAGCTCCAGAGTGTAAACTAGGACGGGATGATGATGTTCTGATCCATATGTGTAGAGTTATTACTCTGTAGAGAGCATTACTACATCAGGAGACCAGCTAGGAGAAGCTAACGCTGTTAGCGCTTATGCTAACGACCACAGAACGAGTTTCTCCACACGGTTCCGTGTACATGTAGGTGTGTGTGTGTGTGTATTCGTTGATAGCAGCTAATAAGCTACATGTGCATTAGCTGGCTAGCAATTAGCCTAGCTAGCTGCTTTACAGAAACAATGCAACCAGGGGTTAATCATTGTGATGATTCTGTCTCTCAGGCAAGTGGAAAATGCACTATTGCTAGAACCTTAAGTTCTGTTGGTTCCTGTTTGGGTTCTTGTTTTTGCCGGGTGTATGTATTTTTTACTATGTACAATAAAACTCAGCAATCTTTTTCTACTATTTATATTTTCTGTAATTTTTGTATATATAGATCTTATTTATTATTTGTATGTTTCCTGACACTTCTTTCCTCTGTGCTGCTGTGGCATTGTAAATTTCCCCACTGTGGGATCAATAAAGGATTAATTTGTCTTATCTTATGTGGGAGACTGAGTGAATAAATTCAGGGCTATATGAGGATTATTATTATAAAGTTGGAAAGTTATGATGTTATTGAGCTGGGAAGATTTGTATCCTGGTTAAATCCTTTTTGGACTGGTAGAAAATCCTGCTGCATGCGTTATTCACATTTAGAAAATTCCCTACTACTGTAACGTAATGTGAATCCTCATATCTGCATGAAAATCCTTGGAATTTTGTCAACAGGTAGTCATAATACAACATGACAGCGTTGTCTATTACCTAGGCTATGACAACACTGCTGGGACAACATGAACAGCAACACCTTTGACCAGGTGTACCCACATTGTAAGACTGCAGACGACACCGTAACCCTGGCATGTGTTTGCTGGGCAATAAGAAGGGATTAGAAACAACTGAGATCAAAAAGAAATAAAGACTAGGCCGGATATGAAACAGGGTAGATGGAAATGTTGCTGTTGACACTCTAAATGATTTACAAGCTGATGTAAAAGGAAAGCAAGAGAAGGACCTAGATGAAAGATAAATAAACAAGTGATGAAAAGTGGAATTGTGTCCACCACCTGGCTTAACCACCGGTGATCTGTCTGGAGAATACCAGCTGTGCCATCAGTAGGCCAACAGCGGGCAGCGATCCCCTTGCTACCAGGGTAGCTCAGTTAGAAGCGTTCAATGAACGGTCCTTCAAAAACCTCAATGGAAAGGTTCTTTGGTTTCCGTGGCTTCGCTCCAGAGGACCCTTTATTTTTAAGTGTCTGTTGGCCGAGAGACGTGAAGACTATAACCACTGCTTCAAATAAATGTGTCTCAGTCAGGACGAATGCTGCTGGACCGGAGCATGGAGAATTCCCCTCCTGGCCAGACCGCCAAACCTGCAGTGGTCTGATTGCGGCTGCTGTGTAAACAGCCTGTAGAGCACGGTTTATATAAAGCATCGCGCAATCGCTTTGTTTACCCAACACGGGTTCAGGTCTGTCTCCCGTCACAGCCTGTCTGTCAGCGATGCAGTTCGTAGCCTGCAAAAGAAAAACGAGACCCAAACAGTTGCTCCACTGACCTGCAGCAGAGCAGCGCTGATACGGCTCTTCTGAGAGGTTTAAAGGTGTAACTTAAATAAGGAGAGTTCAGTATCTAGAACACTGATTTCCTGTGAACCTCAAACACTGCTGTTCCTCCTTCAAACACAAATCCTGCAGTTTCAAAAGAGGACGGGAAAGCATTCTGATTCCTAAATCCTAAACTGTTACGGAACAGACTCATTAATATTCACACCGCCAACATTTACATACAACCACAACGGAGCTACAGAACCAACATGGTGGACTATGTGGAGAACTCCAGCATTCCAGGCTGGGAAGGGGATGGCGGCACTCTCCATTCCCTTCCCGAGGATCCCACCTGTCGGCGGTACATGGTGGATGTTCATCTTTAACCCAGGCTGGAGTTCTTCCTGTTCACCAGCTTCCTAATCCAATGTTCCGTTCCACCTTAAATACTGCAGCTGGTACAGGAACCAGAACGTCCTGCAGCTCCATTTAAGGTGGAACAGAGAATTCCCAACACAAGCTGGAGAACAGGAACTCCAGCTCCACATCTTTAACAGGATCCCGGAACACCTTTAATCCTGCAGTCTGCACATTCCACTCCGGACAGATTCCCAAACCTCTCTGGACAATATGGAGCAGCTCCGCTCCGACCCTGAAGAGACTGAGGAGAGGAGCAGCTCCACCTTTATTAGCACCACCACCCCAACAGCAGCCTGTAAGTAGCAGCCATGCTGTGTGATTGTATCCGTGTGTGGCGGTTGGAGCAGATCATCTTAAACTGAGAGCTCCATAGTGAGGATCAACTTTACTCTACTGTGTGTTGGGAGGTCCCAGAATGGCCAGCAGCAACCAGATCAGTGAATGGGTTCTGGATTCAGGTGCGAGAGTCGAAACCGTGTTGTTCCTGGAATGGAGGAGATGTTTTCTAGAGGAGCTAGACACAGCAGTCTGAACATCTCTCTGAGCGACTGCTCTGCCAAGTTACCCACCAGAGACACACGCGAGGGCGTGTTTGGTCGGCTGTACTCGTCCGTCCTGTGCTTGTCGTTGACTGAGAGAGCACTGATCCAGTGGAGTGTTATTGATCGGGTCCTCAGCTCTCCGGAGGGATCTGGCTGACCATGGGTTCACTCAGAAAGCAAGCGGTAATGCTCTGACTGGTGTGGATGACGCTGTGATGGAGTTCCGTCATCATTGCTTCGTGGTGTGTAAATGTATTTCCCCAAAAAGCTGTTCTGGTGTGCCGAAGGGAACTGGAATGTAAATATTACATCATTTAATATCATTCCTTCACACTATGGTCTTTGGCCACGCCCACATACAGTCCCTCCTCTTAGCCAATCATTAACATCTGCTCTGGAGCCATTTTCCACACATGGAAACGAAGACACTCCCTGCATCTGTAGCACCCTCTTCCCAATCTATGGATTTTTTACCAATCACCACTCACCCCCCCGCAGGGACTCATAGCCCCAGACCCTCCAACGCTGGTGGTGTGCGCCCTCCACGTGTGTGTGTGTGTGTGTGTGCGCGTGTGTGTGTGTGTGTGTAATATATATATATATATATATATATATATATATATATATACACACACACACACTCACACACACACACACACACATACACGTGGAGGGCGCACACCACCAGCGTTGGAGGGTCTGGGGCTATGAGTCCCTGCGGGGGGTGAGTGATGGGATCCATAGATTGGGAAGAGGTGCTACAGTGCAGGGAGTGTCTCGTTCCATGTGTGGAAAATGGCTCCAGAGCAGATGTTAATGATTGGCTAAGAGGAGGGACTGTATGTGGGTGTGGCCAAAGACCATAGTGTGAAGGAATGATATTAAATGATGTAATATTTACATTCCAGTTCCCTTCGGCACACCAGAACAGCTTTTTGGGGAAATACATTTACACACAACGAAGCAATGATGAGGAAACATCACAGCATCATCCACACAGTCAGAGCATTACATGCTTCTGAGTGACCATGGTCAGATCCCTCCGGAGAGCTGAGGACCCGATCAATAACACTCCACTGGATCAGTGCTCTCTCAGACAAGCACAGGACGGAGAGTACAGCAGAACACGCCCTCCGTGTGTCTCTGGTGGGTAACTTGGCAGACACAGAGAGATGTTCAGACTGCTGTGTCTAGCTCCTCTAGAACATCCTCCATTCCAGGAACAACACGGTTCTCGCACCTGAATCCAGAACCCTTCACTGATCTGGTGCTGCTCCATCTGGACTCCAACACACAGTAGATTAAAGCTGATCCTCACTATGGAGCTCTTAGTTTAAGATGATCTGCTCCACCCGCCACACACGGATACAATCACACAGCATGGCTGCTACTTACAGGCTGCTGTTGGGGTGGTGGTGCTAATAAAGGTGGAGCTGCTCCTCTCCTCAGTCTCTTCAGGGTCGGAGCGGAGCTGCTCCATATTGTCCAGAGAGGTTTTTGGGAATTCTGTCCGGAGTGGAATGTGGCAGACTGCAGGATAAAGGTGTTCCGGGATCCTGTTAAAGATGTGGAGCTGGAGTTCCTGTTCTCCAGCTTGTGTTGGGAATTCTCTGTTCCACCTTAAATGGAGCTGCAGGACATTCTGGTTCCTGTACCAGCTGCAGTATTTAAGGTGGAACGGAACATTGGATTAGGAAGCTGGTGAACAGGAAGAACTCCAGCCTGGATTAAAGATGAACATCCACCATGTACCGCTGACAGGTGGGATCCTCGGGAAGGGAATGGAAAGTGCCGACATCCCCTTCCCAGCCTGGAACGCTGGCGTTCTCCACCTAGTCCACCATGTTGGTTCTGTAGCTCCGTTGTGGTTGTATGTAAATGTTGGCGGTGTGAATATTAATTAATCTGTTCTGGAACAGTTTAGGATTTAGGAATCAGAATGCTTTCCCGTCCTCTTTTGAAACTGCAGGATTTGTGTTTGAAGGAGGAACAGCAGTGTTTGAGGTTCACAGGATATCAGTGTTCTAGATACTGAACTCTCCTTATTTAGGTTACACCTTTAAACCTCTCTGAAGAGCCGTATCAGCGCTGCTCTGCTGCAGGTCAGTGGAGCAACTGTTTGGGTCTCGTTTTTCTTTTGCAGGCTACGAACTGCATCGCTGACAGACAGGCTGTGACGGGAGACAGACCTGAACCCGTGTTGGGTAAACAAAGCGATTGCGCGATGCTTTATATAAACCGTGCTCTACAGGCTGTTTACACAGCAGCCGCAATCAGACCCCTGCAGTTTGGCGTTCTGGCCAGGAGGGGCAATTCTCCATGCTCCGGTCCAGCAGCATTCGTCCTGACTGAGACACATTTATTTGAAGCAGTGGTTATAGTCTTCACGTCTCTCGGCCAACAGACACTTAAAAATAAAGGGTCCTCTGGAGCGAAGCCACGGAAACGAAAGAACCTTTCCATTGAGGTTTTTGAAGGACCGTTCATTGAACGCTTCTAACTGAGCTACCCTGGTAGCAAGGGGATCGCTGCCCGCTGTTGGCCTGCTGATGGCACAGATGGCATTCTCCAGACAGATCACCGGTGGTTAAGCCAAGTGGTGGACACAATTCCACTTTTCATCATTTGTTTATTTATCTTTCATCTAGGTCCTTCTCTTGCTTTCCTTTATACATCAGCTTGTAAATCATTTAGAGTGTCAGCAGCAACATCTCCATCTTCGCTGTTTCATATCCGGCCTAGTCTTTATTTCTTTTTGATCTCAGTTGTTTCTAATCCCTTCTTATTGCCCAGCAAACACATGCCAGGGTTACGGTGTCGTCTGCAGTCTTACAATGTGGGTACACCTGGTCAAAGGTGTTGCTGTTCATCTTGTCTCAGCAGTGTTGTCATAGCCTAGGTAATAGGCAACGCTGTCATGTTGTATTATGACTACCTGTTGACAAAATTCCAAGGATTTTCATGCAGATATGAGAATTCACATTGCGTTACAGTAGTAGGGAATTTTCTAAATGTGAATAACGCATGCAGCAGGTTTTTCTACCAGTCCAAAAAGGATTTAACTACAAATCTTCCCAGATCAATAACATCATAACTTTCCAACTTTATAATAATAATCTTTC
The DNA here is from genome assembly GCA_024036415.1 of Prochilodus magdalenae. Taxonomy (NCBI): domain Eukaryota; kingdom Metazoa; phylum Chordata; class Actinopteri; order Characiformes; family Prochilodontidae; genus Prochilodus; species Prochilodus magdalenae. The sequence goes on along the minus strand of JAMWET010005945.1, from coordinate 64,616 downwards.
ATAAAGCCCTGAATTTATTCACTCAGTCTCCCACATAAGATAAGATAAAATAATCCTTTATTGATCCCACAGTGGGGAAATTTACAATAGTGTCAGGAAAGAACAGAAGTGTCAGGAAACATACAAATAATAAACAAGATCTATATATACAAAAATTACAGAAAATATAAATAGTAGAAAAAGATTGCTGAGTTTTATTGTACATAGTAAAAAATACATACACCCGGCAAAAACAAGAACCCAAACAGGAACCAACAGAACTTAAGGTTCTAGCTATAGTGCATTTTCCACTTGCTTGAGAGACAGAACCATCACAATGATTAACCCCTGGTTGCATTGTTTCTGTAAAGCAGCTAGCTAGGCTAATTGCTATCCAGCTAATGCACCATGTAGCTTATTAGCTGCTATCAACCAATACACACACACACACACACACACACACCTACATGTACACAGAACCGTGTGGAGAAACTCGTTCTGTGGTTGTTAGCATAAGCGCTAACAGCGTTAGCTTCTCCTAGCTGGTATCCTGATGTAGTAATGCTCTCTACAGAGTAATAACTCTACACATATGGATCAGAACATCATCATCCCGTCCTAGTTTACACTCTGGAGCTCTTACTGGAGTATCATAGTGCTGGTGGAGCTTCATCTCCATCTGGAGAGTAAAGGATTCACTACACTGGGATTAGCTTCAGATGCTAACGTTAGCTAAACACAGAGGATTCTCAGTAGGGCTAATACACCAGCTCTACCTGCTTTAGGAAGCTGGAAAAATGGGAAAACGGCAGTAAATCCATTACATAGTCTGGACTTTACAATGTTTAATCTGTTATGTTTGAACTTTAATTACGTATTAACATTGTGAGAACCAAAATAATAGGTTGTTGTTACCATGGCTGCATTTGCTCTTCCAAAAATAATATTATTAAAATAAAATTTTCCAAAATAAAAGTCTCTGTACAATTAAATTTGTCGGATGAGATTAAAGTCTATTATGAGAGATATAATCTGGGTGGGCCAGAATTCATCACTGTCCAAACAAAACCATGTATCTCCAATTTTTTTTTTTTTTTTTTGGCAGGGTTTGATTACATGAGCTGCTGTTTACATGGGATGCATGTTTCATGATGAATGGATCACCAGAAATATCTAACACATGCTTGGAAAAACGTCTGGTTCCATTGACTTACATTCAAATTCAGTCAGGGTTTTCCCCTCTCCTGTGAAGCTGCCATGTTGGAGATACCTGTTTTTCTTCGGACAGCGACGATATGCTGCTATCTTTACATGGGGTGAACTGGGCTCCGCCACACATACCACGTTTGAGCAGTTTGGCCCCGTATCACTGTTAGTCGTGACATGGAAAGTAAGGTACGGCTGCGGTAGCTCAGTGTTCCAAAGCTCGGATACTCTATAATAACATTCTGATATTCCTTCTGCAGTAGGTGCAGGGAGCGGAAGGCAACAGAACCGCGACAGCAGCGCTAGACGAGTGAGGAGTCCATGGGTTCTACTGTGGCATCCTGTCCTAATGTATGTGGCTCCCGCTCCCAAATTTAGAACATATGGAGGAACATGTCGGCTCTCGTAGGTCAGGTACAGCCCAGATCACGGTGATTGTCAGTTCACATCTGTTGCCATGCCAATGTGCAATGAATGTGGACTCAGTGAAGCTGTTCATGGGCTCAGATTTGCATATCGGCTCAGAGAGAGCTCAGCGTGGCGTTCTGGACACAGGCAGGATTGGACTGAGCTCAGAAAATTTTGAGAGCCAGATGCGGCATAAGCATGCATTGATATGAACACCTAATATCTTCACAATGCAGCTGAAATTCCGAACCGCTCCAACCGCTGTGAGGGTTTTAAAGAGGCAGGGAAGTAATGGCAGCCCACTTCAGACAATACAGAAGTGTGAAAAGGTGAAAGACCACAGAGACAGCGGCAGGAAGGTCAGAACGCTCATGCCCGGCGTCCATGGATTATAATCCAGTGGTTTATCTGGAAAAACTTAAACAACAGCAACTGTGTTTCTGTGAACAGGACGATGAGGAAGGTCAGTGTTGTATGAGGTCAGTACCGTAAGATATGAACACAGCGCAGTACATATACACTGTACTGTAATGTAGGTTTACTAGAACCTTAAAGACGGGCTCAGAGTTATTAATACCAGCTGTTAATCTGAGTCCTCAGAACCCTCCAGAATAAAACTCTGCCATCTAATAAAGCAGCCCTCGTCCACCCCACCTTCAAGAGTCCTCCTGCAGGCTCCCACCTGAAATGAGGAGCCCATGTTTGTCCTGACCCCCGACAGGCATGCTGAAGTACGCTCTGTAGGCCTCGCCCATCTCAGGGGACACTCTCCCGGAGTACTGTTCCACTCTGGTCTGGATAAACTGGTCCACAGACGGAGCAGAACCCGTCTACCGGACGCTGGAGCCTCTCCATGACCTCTAAATGACCTGTAGCTCTGTATCCACTCACTCAGCTGGAGCATCACCTGAAACGGCTGTTCAACACATCTGTAGTTATACTGCAGTCTACACTAGATAGGTCCCTAACAGTTCTAGAACATTCTGGACAGTTCCAATAGAACACACCTAGAACCCGGGAACACAAAAATAGAAATTTATAAAGTAGTGTTATATAAAGTAATGCATTGTACTTTTAGCCCTGCTGGAAGACTGTTTGACCGAGTCGCAGTCTGGCCTGGGGAGGCGTGTTGGTGAGGCCAGCTCTGCGGGGCTGAAGGCCGAGGTATGGCTGAGGTTCAGGACTCGACCAGCGCTCTTGCTGGCGTCTGTGGTGCGGTTGGAGGGAGGAGTGATGAGGTGAGCTGGAAGAAGATCTAGTGTGCTGAGCAATGCTCACTCCCCATGCTCTGCCACTCCTGGGATGAGGACGCTCTGGGAGAGAGCTTGTTCTCCAGTGAACACGCGGGAGGTGTGGCCGTGTGGAGCTACAAGCATGGAGTAGCACCTCACCAGCAGTAAGACTGGCGTCACCAGGTGAATAGTTGGCACTGTTGTGCTGTTTGTGTGATTCTGTGCTGGGCAGTGGAGCTGGTTATTGGGGTTGTGGTGCGGTGTTAGTGCAAGCCAGGCCCTCTTGTGCAAGATCAGTGTCTGGCCTCAAAGCTTTTCTGGGTGAATAGGGGGCGTTCCCACAGACACGCTCGGGAATCTTATAGAAAGCTACAAGTGCCCAGCTCTCTACTCATATCTATGGATTTAGTATGGGATGGCAGATAGGCTCCTGTAGGTGTAACGTGTAGGTGTCCCAATACTTTTGTCCCTGTAGTGTATACATGTGTGTGGAGTATGACCAGTGAAAGGACGTATAGGGAACTCTCTGGATACCATCTGTAATGTTTGTGTTTGCTCTTTTCTGGATGCTTATTACAGAGTTACAGTTGGATCTCCAGCCAAATATCCTCGCAGGAATCTCATCGCTAGGCATTTCTGGAACGTCTGAACAGGAATAATGTTGGAGACGCTGCTACATTTCTCACCATGTTCACGTGGATCACTGCTGCTTTGATAGACTGTGAGACTATCATAGGACTGTTTAGTCTGGCTGCGTCTCCCATGTGATGCTTTGGAAATAGCTCTCTTTGATGTCTAGGACAAAAACAGTTCTTCTAAAGGGGCCGAAGGTTTCCCTAGGATACTTCTTTCTGTGTCAGCATATGAAAATCACTGAAGCGCAAGAAAGCAAAACAAACTAAATACCCCAACACTGCAGTGTTCAGTTAATACTCAACCCATAATGGTCTTTATTAGAACGAGTAAACTGGAAAACAGCTTCATTATACAGGGTGGGGAAGTGAGGAAGCACACACATGACATTCCAGTTTTGGACACAAGCTGTGGGGGGAGAGGAAAGCCTGATAAGCCAAGTCACCAACATGGCGGCCTTCTTAAATCCTTCCTTCATGAATCACCATACACTCAACACTTAAACATGGAGCAGGAGAGCGAGTAAAGTGGCAGGAGGCACAGCACTGCTTTACTTCTGGTGAAATTCTCTACCAGTCTGATGTAGAGATGCCCACCCATTTGAAGAACTGAAGTTTAACTGGCATTTAACAGACACTGTTAATCAGAGCGACTTGTAAGGTAAATGATATTACAGAGAGGCCAGTGTAGTGTTAGGAGTCTCGACCAAGGACTCTGATTGGTGTAGGACAGCACGGTCACCCAGACCGGTATTCAAACTCCAGTCTCCCACATGTGACGGTGAATCCCTGGTAGTGATGTTATCCGCTGAGCTACACCAATCACGCTATACCCAAGATGGCCACCATATTGGAAACGTCAGGCTTGTTTGACTTTACACAGAGCTGTGAGGACTGATCACCGGGCCGATGGCTCGGTATGATGCACACTGGTTAGTTTTCCTGCCCAACTTGCCTCAGCGCCATTGACATGGCACGATGGGATGCACCGTTAGTCTTCTGAGTGCCAGGCAGCTGCAGGTTTCAGAGCCTGTTGGTGTGCAGTTGCTCCCCATGGGCTGCGAGACAAGTTGATCCTCTTTGGCTAAAAGATTTGGTGACACCTAAAATGTAAATGTAACCCGGTTGTGGATATTTATCGCTGGAACTTCAATAGATCACTATAAAGCTTTAACCAAAAATATCCCTATTTGGATAAAACTCAGAAATGTACCCTTTTTTAAACTTTTCACTGTAATAATAAAATTGCTACTGAGATTCACAAATAAGTAACTTCTTTTTTTTTCAATGTAGAGCACTTGATCTTTTATTTTGAAAAATGTGAATCAACCGCGTTCAAGCTCGTTTGATCTACTTCCTTATTCCGGTTGATCGCTCAGCGTGAAGACGCACTAGAGTGGAGGCGAAGCTGTAAACCTACACAGAACACAAAATAACGTTTTATATAAACTCCAAATAGTTTACTGAAGCGTTATTCGCCTACAGGAAGATTTCCTTTTTGGACTCACCAATGGAAGAGCTTTGGTCAGGTTTTATTGGACTGTGAAACCAGCTGAGAAAATTCGTTGGACCCTTTTGAACCATCCGTGAACTTTGATGATCTTGATTTCTCCGGTAAGGAGTGGCGAGCCTGTCTGGAAAAGAGAAAGCAATTGACTGCAGAAGAACCAGACTACAGCAGGACTTGACAAGTGATACTCACCCAGTACTTCACTGGTAGGACTGAAACACAAGGAATACACGCAGGAACTGAGGAAGCAGATTGGACTCATTCAAACACAAAGTATTTCACCACTCCACTTCTTTATTATTTTTTTGTATTTATTTGTTTTATATATATATATAATATATATATTGTCTTTCCCTACTTTATGAATTGTGACTGTGTAAATTGCATCTCAAGTGCCAGCTTAATTAAATGGTTTTTTTTTTATTTGCCCCTTTAAGCCTTGGTCTCAGTTAAATAGCTATTAAACAACATACCAGCTCTTTGTCAAACCTAGGCCCTGACTAGTAACTAGTTCAATTAATCAATCAATCAATGTTTATTTGTATAGCACTTTTTACAACCAACGTTGTCTCAAAGCAGCTTCACAGAGAATCAGTTTGTTGTATATAAGAAAAGGAAAGAAAAAAAACACAAAGTTAATGTACAGACATTTGAGGGTGAGGGGGTGGGGAAAAACGGGGTCCAAGCCCCCCTTGAGCAAGCCTGAGGCAACAGTGGCGAGGAAAAACTCCCTTGATTAAGGAAGAAAGATCGAGAGGAACCAGGCTCAAGGGCGGAACCCAACCTCCTCAGGTCAAACCCGGATGAGACGAGAAAGACAGAACTAACAAGAGAAGATCATCTATTAGATCCAGTCTGATTAGATCCAGTCTGATTAGTCCAGGAGGGAGTAGCTGCAAGATGGGGCCGACCCAGGGATAGAGTTCATGATCAGAGCCAGACGCAGGTCAGTGTAAAGGTTATGGGCATGCCGGGCGATGAAACGGGGCAGAAGACCCACGGTGGCGCTGATGCTCAGGTGCCTGGGGGTTCTGAGCGATCACTCCGGAGAAATTCTAGTGCTTAACTAAGAAGAGGATTGTAACCAAGGTCATACCTGTTACATAAATCTGCATTATCCATCTAGAAGATCCTGATTCTGATTCCGCTTGGTACAGTACAAAAGTCGTGTAGTATGGCCGGTTATTATTTATGGTCTTAATGATGACATATTGAACCTCCTGAGACCCCAGCGTCCTCATATGAGGACATTACGTTTCTGCTTCCCTGCACCATGATACTTTTTAAAACACTGACCCTTTGGGCTCATACGAGGACACAGCTTCCTGTACAAAGACGAGGTTTAGATTTTATACTGGTTACTACTAACCAAAGAGCTAGGAGAAATTAAAACTGCACACCCAAGTCCGGGTCCCAGGAGGTTAATGCAGTATTAGGGGGTTTCTATTCCATTAGCTTTATCAGCTATAACTGTAATGAGATCTGCCATTGGCTCATGTGGGCTGTGGGCGGTGACTGTCCAACATGACGGCTCTTTTCTAACCCCACCAAACGCAACCGACTAGTTTCTCCAGCCACTACGAAGAGGCTGAGTTCATCTTGAACAAGCTTATTGGCCATCACACTCACCGTCCCATTTGAAAGACTGAGGTTGAATCCAAGATGGCAGCACACACCACTCTCAAACCACGGAGTGGTGTCTGGTGTTTAGGAGTCTAGATCATGACTGTATGATCCGCTGTGTCTAAAGTCGTGTGCTGTGCTACGCTGTTTTTCCTGAAACCCGATTATCAGATTAAATACGTGTCGTGTTTGATTGTACATGTGATTCAGCGTTTGCTAGTTGAGAGGCAGTGAGCTCACTCCTCTACCCATAACGAGATGTCAAAAAGTGATCCGCATGCTCCACAATAATCAGGGCTATTCCGGGTCGAGCGGTGTTGAGGTCAACATGTCCTGTAAGTCAAACACGTCAGCAACATGCCTCACACCGTCTGTTCTATTGTTGGATGATGACACATTCTTTGGGTGGGCTGCTGGAGCTTACCTGTCCTCCTGCGGACGAGAGGATCCCTGAAGCACATTCCTCAGCTTTATTTTCCCAGACAGAGTGGGTGACTGTCTCTGGCAGCACTTGAAGCAGATGAGCGGATTTGCATTTTTATAGCAGTGGTGGACGGCGTCCTCTTCCAGGCCTGGATAAACACCGACTGCAGGTTGGAAATGTGAGTGTCGGCTGCCTGGAAAGGACGTCTCTGGAGGTCATTAGGGTCTCGCCTGTGCGTGGATGCTCGAGACATTATGCTGAACTAACTGTGTTAAAGTGGTCTGCGCCTGATTGGACTGTAATGGAAGTGTTCGTTTCAGAGCTTTACCTAGTGAGAATGTGAGGGTGTGTAACAGTTCACAAACAAGCCATTGGATATAATGACTCACTTATCATTATAGCTCCACCCAGAGGAATCAGCCAACAGATATGAAACTGCAACCACACATGTGACGTAACCCAGGATGGGTCTTATCTCTGTACCTGACTGACCCAACACCACCATTACAGACCTCCAGCGAGCAGTGGTGTCCTCCATGAGTCCTCCTGTTAGTGCAGCACCATCAGCAGACGGCTGCACCACGCAGGACTACACCCACACAGACCGTTACCACGACTGTCCTTAACACCACGTCACCGTCACCAAAGACTGCAGTGGTGTCGTACCAGACTGTCATGGAGTGACTCAGAATGGCAGCGGGTCATCTTCAGTGACGAGTCCCGCTTTAGTCTTGGTGGAGACGCCCAACGAATCCGTGTGTGGAGGCACCGTGGTCAGCACCTAGATGAACGGTCTGCCGTCACACGTCCAGAAGGCCTGGTGTCCCTCCACCTCCACCCCTACCGCACCATCTGCAGGAACTGTGTGAGGATGTTCAAGCTGCATGGGGTGAATTATCACAGGACTCCATTAGGAACCTCTACAGCTCCATACCGAGACGTCTGGCGTTTTGGGTTAGCAAACAGTTTAAATCATAACATGAGCTTCTTGCCTCCACACCCACCCGACCCTCCCCGGTGCATTTCAGGGGGCAGCATGAATGTTCCCTCCAGAGCTACTGCAGAGTTTTTTAAATTAAGTCGTTAAGATGTTAACCAGGCGTCCTTAAATCCGGACCATGATTCCAATCTCCGGTTCCGGATTGTGTAATCACTGATTGGTAACTGAACTGCTTATGTAACTGATTGGCCACATAGTGTCATAGCTACCAGTAATTACCAGTAACAGGACTGGAACTGTTTTCAGGGTCTAGATTTGAAGACCTCTGATGTAAACAGTGACTGGTTTGGTGCAGATTTCCACGGAACCTTGAGGGTGTTCCAGAGAACGCGTCATACAGTGGCAGTGATAAGAACCAGACCTCATTACAGCCCTTCTTTAACAGCTAGCTCTTGGAAAGCTATTACATCAAACGATTATGAATCTGCTGCCTGGAGCGTGAGACTCCGTGTGATGATAGTTTTCAGACTGTTGTCCATCTGTTCTTCAATGGTCGGGACCCTCACAGGACCACCACAGAGCAGGTAGTATGTGGGTGGTGGATCATTCTCAGCCCTGCAGTGACACTGACGTGGTGGTGGTGTGTTAGTGTGGGTGGTGCTGGTGTGAGTGGATCAGACACAGCAGTGCTGCTGGAGTGTTAGACACTGTGTCCACTCACTGTCCACTCTATTAGACACTCCTACCTTGCTGCTCCACCTTGTAGATGGACAGTCAGAGACGATAGCTCATCTGCTGCTGCACAGTGCAGTGTTGATCATCCTCTAGTCACATGTGCGTTCCAGTAAGCCCTGAGATCTTGATGTGTGTTGAATTCTCTGTGAGGAGGAGTCGCTGGTAATGCCTTCCTGAGAGCTGTTCCTTTCCGAGATTACCACATCCCTTTCCTTTCCACCTCCAAACAAGCAGAAGTAAACAAGTGACGTTTAAATGGCATACTTAAAATGCAGCCTAGCATGCAAAGGGCATGAAGAGACTTTACAGGAGGGAGGAATGTCTCTGGAGATCTGTTAAAACCAGGCCGCATCTCACAGACAAGTCTCAGACAAGTCAAGCAAGCACTGAAGGCCAATGGTCCTGTTTGGGAAAAGGATGGTATGCCCCTTCTGGGTAGCGGGAAGGAACCTGCCAGGTGGAGGAGTTAAAGTATCTCAGGATCTTGTTCACAAGCGATGGGAAGAGGGACCGTGAGCCTGGCTGGATGCGGTCACTCTGCCAGACTGTGGTGGTGAAGAGGGAGCTGAGCCATTAGGCCAGGCTCTCTGTTTACCGGTTGGTCTACATCCCCACCCCTACATGTTGTCATGAGCTCCGGGTAATGACAGAAGGAATGAGATCACAAATACAAAGCAAGCAGCAGAAATAATCTCTCTGTGCATCAGGAAGACACAGTGGAGATGGTCTGGGCATCTCATTCCGATGCCCCCTGGGCGCCTCCCATTGGAGGTTTTCTGGGCAAGGCCAACTGGGACGAGATCCAGAGGTCATCCCAGGACCCACTGGTAGGACAATATCCCCAAGCTGACTTGGTAACTGCTTGGTATCCCCAGACCGAGCAGGTGAATGTTCCAGGGGACAGGCTGTCTGGGCTTCCTTGCTTTCCTGTCTTCAACCGTAAACCTAGCTGGATTAAGGTATAGGAAGAGGCGTGAATGGAGGGTGTTCGGAAATGTGCAGAAAGTGCGAAAGATGGGTGGTGCTGGGGAGAGTGGGGCTTTGGGTAGATGGGGTCTTTCAACATCTCCTTCTCTATGTATATCGCTGTGCTGCTTACCTTGGTGTCTCAACACTGAGGATGGGGAAGACGGTTTGTTTGCTTGTTCAACTATTAGGTTTGGAACATCAGGCCAGCGAAAGGTGTCCTCAGAGGGGATGTGTGTGTAAATATAGTCCAGGTAACAAGTGCTAATAAGCAACAGGTGTTCAGTCTCAGAGGAAGCAGAGCAGCACGAATGCCCTACTGAGTGAGAACAGACAGGGTTGGCCCGGACTATCTGCTGATCTGTCGTCTGTGTATTTTCAGCACTCCAGTTTTGCTTATTTACGTCCCGTCAGCTGCCATAATCACAAGGAGCATCCGCTGGAACGAGTGAGGGGGAGGGAGGATGTTGATAATGATCACATGCTTGTAAATAAAGGAGAATTACAGGCCTTCATAAGACTTACTGTTACAGCATTACAGTCCACATCCAGCGGAGCGGGAATCCAGGTGTGGGAACTGATGGAGTAACGCTTGAGCTGGTGCTGTAACCTCTAGCCCCCTGGCTGCCCCCCTATGGTAGAACTAGGGGCTTCTTATCTGTGTTTTTTGCTATGAGGCTATATCTTCATGTTGCGCTTGTCAGACTAGATGTCTCAGCTGCGCAGCAGAGAAAAAGATCAACCAGCTGAAACTTGAGGTCTAGGTGGGGTGGCCACCTTCATAAATCAAAAAGGAGGAGATTATAAAGGAGGCGATCTGGCACAACACTAGCGCCGAGTTCAGATCTTAACCTATATGACACATAAGGGATGCATTACTCACCTGACGGGGTGGAATGGATGACCTTCGTGAGTCAGACGGGAGCTTACTAATAGACTAGTGTTTAGAGGGCTGCCGGTAAGCGAGCTACAATGTCACATGACCTTGTTAAACCAGTGGAATGCAGTTCATCCCGAAAAGAGGACTGATAGACGTCTGTCCAGGAACTGCACCTGAAGCTAGTTGAAAAAACTGACGGGCTGGCCTAAAGCCGAATGTGTGACCATCCTAGGTCTAGGCTAGCTGTCTAACACAGAGCTAAACTTGGTTTTCCTTCATTGGTGTAGGAACTGTAACTCACCTTATCAGCTATAGACTCTCCTCCTCTCTTCCCCATCACACAGAAAGAGCTAGAACAAAAACTGAGGAGTGTTCTGGACTCTGATCTGTTCAAACAACAAGGAACACAGAACCACAGCATGCTTTGACCTGGACAACCTCTGAGCTAGCATAGATACCCTACAAACTACAGGCTAGCTCATTCGTTCCTTCGTTGGGTGGTTTTCGGCACATCATCTCCTCCTCTAGATGTATCACTGTGCTGCTTAGGATGAGTTTAAACACTGCCACCTGTCATGTCATCTTTACCATCCTTCTTTGAGTTCCTTGAAGTGGTGCTCAGTTCATTTCAACCTGGTGGCCACATTCCCACTTCTGACACCAGTGTAGCCTCAGCACGGAAACAGATGCAGAACCCGCTTACCATGCAAACGAGAGACTAGCCAAGCGTCTTTCCTCTCTCCTGCGTGTAGCTCTAATGAAGAGACTAGGTCTGATCTAGCGCTTGTGACCTCCTGAGGTCAGTGCATGGTGGCATGTCCTCGGCCTATCTCACCAGCTATTTGATTGGTCGTATTTGACGTAATTGACTATGTTTAAACCACATCCACTCCGTTGCCGTCAGTCTAGGCATAGCTGCCTGGAAGCAAAGCTGTTCACAGCCCGGTCAAATTGCTGTCTCAGTTTCTTATCTTTAATTCCGAGTGGCGTGGGAGGAAAACAGCATATTTGTGGCTACTTGTCTTGGCCAAAAACCAGTCGCCATATTTTCCTAATGATCCTGTGCTATTAATACGTCGACGTCCAGGCAGAAATGCTGTGAGTCATTGCTGAGTACATGAGAAATAAATTACTGGTGCCTTTAAAATGAACGCTCTGATCATGAAACACAGGGCCGTCGCAGCGAACAGGCTACTGTACACGCACTGCGAGCAGGAGCCCCAAGTGGGTCCGCTGTTATCTCTGAACCCGCAGGCAGTGGGAAACTCTGTGTCCTGAAGTTGCATCATTAGGCGTGGGAGTTAAGCGGGAAGAAGGGAGGCCACGAAGACGTCAGTTCACACTCCTCAGCCTCTCATCTGCTGAGCCCTCATGTGAGAACCACGAGGAGCCGTTTGAACTGACGTTTTGCTTCCTGTTAGATCAACCAAATGGCTGTTAACATTGCAGGAGCCGCTTCCGACTCCACAGCCGGGCGGATCTTGGGTGCCCTGAACGTGTGTGCACGCCTGACTGCTTGTTTTGACGGGCTGGGAAAATGAAACACCTCACAGGGTTATGAAATCACGGTGAATGGAAATGAGCGAGCGCTGAGACAGGTACCAGGTAAAGTGCTGGAGCTGTAAATGAAGTTTTTAAAAAAGACACGTCCTGATGCTGGATGATTCCAGGAGCTAGTTCTCATTCATGGTGTTACTAAGACTGATGTCGTGCAGTCGCACTGCTGGCGTTTTGGCAGGTAGCTCAGCAGTGCAGTGGCGGTGTGTAATGAGATAATAAAGCTGTAGCTGATCCACCAACGAGCCTCATTACAGATTCACTGATACAGCTGAGTGTTTATAGCGTAATTAGGTGTTAGCTTATCTGATTTGATTCTGTAGTGGTACTAAATAACAGACGAATTCAAAACGACAGAAAATTCCAGATTAGGAGGAGTTTAATTGATTGAGAGTGTAGGAGGTGTTTACTGTGATTGACTGACAGCGTGGGAGTTTACTGTGATAGACTGAAGGTGTAAGTTTACTGTGATTGACAATGAGGGAGGAGTTTAGTGTGATTGACAGTGTGAGAGGAGATAACTGTGATTGACTGACAGTGAGGGAGGAGTTTACTGTGATTGACTGACAGTGTGGGAGGAGTTTACTGTGATGGACTGACAGTGTGGGATGGGTTTATTGTGACTGACTCACAGTGTGGGAGGGCTTTACTATGATGGACTGACTGTGTGGGAGGGGGTTACTTTGATCGACTGACAGTGTAAGAAGAGTTTAATGTGACTGACTGACAGTGTGGGAGGAGTTTACTGTGATTGACTGACAGTGTGGGAGGAGTTTACTGTGATTGACTGACAGTGTGGGAGGAGTTTACTGTGATTGACTGACAGTGTGGGAGGAGTTTACTGTGACTGGCAGACGATGTAGGAGGAGTTTACTGTGATTGACTGACAGTGTAAGAAGAGTTTATTGTGACTGACTGACAGTGTGGGAGGAGTTTACTGTGATCGACAGTGAGGGAGGAGTTTACTGTGATTGACTGACAGTGTGGGAGGAGTTTACTGTGATTGACAGTGAGGGAGGAGTTTCCTATGATTGACTGACAGTGTAAGAAGAGTTTAATGTCACTGACTGACAGTGTGGGAGGAGTTTACTGTGATCGACTGACAGTGTAAGAAGAGTTTAATGTGACTGACTGACAGTGTGGGAGGAGTTTACTGTGATCGACAGTGAGGGAGGAGTTTACTGTGATTGACTGACAGTATGGGAGGAGTTTACTGTGATTGACTGGCAATGTGGGAGGAGTTTACTCTAATTGACGGACAGTGTGGGAGGAGTTTACTGTGATTGACAGTGAGGGAGGAGTTTACTGTGATTGACTGACAGTGTAAGAAGAGTTTATTGTGACTGACTGACAGTGTGGGAGGAGTTTACTGTGATCGACAGTGAGGGAGGAGTTTACTGTGATTGACTGACAGTGTGGGAGGAGTTTACTGTGATTGACAGTGAGGGAGGAGTTTCCTATGATTGACTGACAGTGTAAGAAGAGTTTAATGTCACTGACTGACAGTGTGGGAGGAGTTTACTGTGATCGACTGACAGTGTAAGAAGAGTTTAATGTGACTGACTGACAGTGTGGGAGGAGTTTACTGTGATTGACAGTGAGGGAGGAGTTTACTGTGATTGACTGACAGTGTGGGAGGAGTTTACTGTGATTGACAATGTGGGAGGGGGTTACTTTGATCGACTGACAGTGTAAGAAGAGTTTAATGTGACTGATTGACAGTGTGGGAGGAGTTTTCTGTGATCGACTGACAGTGTGGGAGGAGTTTACTGTGATAGATTGACGGTGTAAGTTTACTGTGATTGACAGTGTGGGAGGAGTTTTCTGTGATTGACTGACAGTGTGGGAGTTTACTGTGATAGATTGACAGTGTAAGTTTACTGTGATTGACTGACAGTGTGGGAGGAGTTTACTGTGATTGACTGACAGTGTGGGAGGAGTTTACTCGAAGTCGTGGCGCTGTAAACCGCTCCATGACTAGCTCTGTGTTTAGCAGTGAGTGTATACTGGGTGTGGTTTGTGGTCAGTGTGCTGGTATGGAGGCCTCACTGACCTGAGTGACCTCACAGTCGCCTCTGTCCCTTCCCAGGCACTCAGGTGAAAGGTCAGTAAGTGGACATATATACCTGCTGAACCTCTACAGCTCCATACCGAGACGTCTGGCGTGTTGGGTTAGTGAACACGGCGGCCCGACGCCATACTGAGAGACAGACTTCTGTATGTGTAGCTCAATAAATATTGATCATATCAGTCTAAATTTATCACCAGTTATTGATCCTGGTCACCTTTATCTTCCTTCCCAACACACTTGAATTTCCCTCTGGGATCAATAAAGTATCTATCTATCTATCTATCTATCTATCTACACCCGCACTCCCACACCTCCTTCTGGGAGCAGCTGTTGTCTGTTGGTCCAGGCTGACTGGACTTGTCTTTCGTTCTAGTGTGGAGGATTAGCTCAGGCAGTGGTAATGTGTTGATTAAGAGGTCACTTCTGGTCACTTGATTACGCGCTCTGTCTGGAAGGGAGGACTTTACAGGAACACCAGGCTGTAATCCGCGGCTCTGAGTGCTTTCCCATAACGTAATAACACTGAAACTGGAGGAAGTGGAAATGAGAGGCACTGAGGATGGGTGGACCTCATCAAAGCTGGATTTCTGCCTTACTGGACATTAGAGTCTCCATGGCACCATGGACATTAGCGCACTTCATATTTGCAGAGGAGCACATGATGTTAGGCCTACAGGTCCAGACTGTAGTCCGTCTGTTTCTCTGTGTACTGTATTACCCTGTACTTCAATGGGCAGGACCCCCACAGGACCCCCACAGAGCTGATCCACTCACACCAGCACCACACACACAAACACACCAACACCACGTCGGTGTCACTGCAGGGCTTGAGAATGATCCACCACCCACATGGTACCTGTTCTGTGGGGGTCCTGTGGGGGTCCTGACCATTGAAGAACAGGGTAATACAGTACACAGAGAAACAGATGGGCTACAGTCTGGACCTGTACACCTACAGAGTGTCCTGTACGGTCAGTGGAGCTGGTGTAATGGACAGTGGGTGTAGATACAGGGAGGCGGACACGTTCAGCTGCACAGTGTGCCTTTGCTCTCACGCCATTATAGCACCATCTAGTGAGATTTTGCAGAAGTAGCAGCCTGTAGTGAGTCAACCAGCACAAACCTTCTCCTGCAGGGAAAGCAGTCACCCGTCCCTGGAGCGCCGTATTATCCCATAAACCACCTGGAATCATTCTTGCCCGATTAATAGTAATAATAATAATATTAATAGTATTAATCATCTTTATTTATGGAGCACTTTTCCACCAGCGGCAGTATTAAAATGAAATCAGCCAGACAGATCACATTTATAAGCTGCAGGAAGATGTAGAGATTTAATTAGGTGCTGAATTAATGAGAGATTTTTTTAAATGCTTATTAAAGCGTCTGCTAATATTAAACATTTACAGTGTAATAAATCAGCCCAGGCAGTTTTATATATCATACCCGTATATGCTATGCTTACTTGCTCCCGCTTTACATTTAGAATGAAGATAAGTTAGAGATTAGCCACAATGCTAATCCTGTTCTGGTGGCGTTTCCACACAGACACGGCTCGAAACGGAAGGCTAACACATGGCTAGCTAGGCTAGCTAACTGTGCTCAGGGCCACCAAGTCAATCGATATGAAATGATAGCTATGTGGTGACTGGTTCTACATCTGTGTCGTGTAAACACAGCAGCCGACGTAGCACGGGTCAGCCTTGTCTACCTCGGAGCCATGCAGAGAAACTTATTCATGTGTAGGATACACCAGAGTGGATCACCGTAATGGGCCAACATGTTCTGTGTTGAGCAGAGCATCATCATGCTAACTATGCTAACAGCTAATGCTGCCCAGTGCCTCTCTCCTGGTATGCAGCAGTGTTTAATACGGGACCCGCTCTGTCCGATAAACAAAATCTACACAAATCTACTGACACAGAGGCTCAGTTAGCATGCAGCAACCGTCACATACCGGAGACCTGATCAACACAAACACTGCTCAGAAAATAAGAGAGAAATTATTATATATCAGCTAGCAAAACAATGATTAGCTAACGCTTGTCCTTCCAGATGAAGATTCCAGAAAGAGCGTATGTAAATAACAGTTCAAACTGAAAGAAGGAAAACAGTGCACTCTGGTGTTAGCTATAGCTAACCTAGCTAATGTTAGCACCCACTGGGGAAAGCCAAGCTGGTCCTTTGTGGAGACCCCTGATATGGGCTGTGGGTTTTATAGGGCATATACCCACATCTTCATGGTTCAGTTATCAGACCTGTTACTGTGTTGCCCAGCTAAGACATCATTAGCTCAGGTCCGTTCGGCCCTGCAGTGGCCAAAAGGGCCCAGTGTCGTATCCTGAACGGTGCAGTTCTAAGAAGGCCCTTTAATTGTTCTAGAACCGTCAGCAAAGGGCCGACGTGGCAGCAGGTTTTCACTCCAGCAGATTAAACATTTTCAGACTGAAGCCGGACTGAGGCGTGCCCCTGCTTGTTTGGAGGACTGGACATCCTGTGTTATAAGAGAAGTTATCGGAGTGGGGAACCATTTCATGATCTCGTAGAGTATCTCATTAGTACTGGTAATATACTGTATTCAATCAGCATTACTGTTCCGTGATTTCCATCTCTGCCTCTATCGTGTCGAAGAACTTCCTCTTGTTCTTCGAGTAGTCCACCCTAGCCCCCGGCACACGTTGTACCTGCTATGCGGTGGAAGTGGAAGCGGAAGTTCCCGCTGTTTTCAGGGGGATTCCCTGCTGTTTTGAGTCATTTAGCTAATTTAGCTAATTTCCTGAATAACCTTGAGCCCTGTCTTAAAAACGCTGGAAACGGGGTAATTTAGCGAACGGCTTTAGGAGTTCGATGGAGTATTCCTTCAAGGAAGCAGAACACAGGGAACGTAACCACAAGGGCTCGAGCTTATTAGAGTTACCATCTAGAGCCGCTGACCGTTCGCACGCAAATGAGTATGACCCCCACATTTAACCCGGCCTACACTAACACACACTCACTCTCTCACATACACACTAATACACACACAGTCACTCACACTCACACACATACACACTAATACACACACACATACACACAGACACACAGTCACACTCACACACATACACACTAATACACACACATACACACACAGTCTCACACACACACACACACACACACACACACACACGGTCACTCACACTCACTCACATACACTCACTCACATATACACTAATACACACACACACTCACTCACACTCACTCACATACATACTAATACACACACACACAGTCACACTAATACACGCACGCACACACACACATACACACACACACACATACACACTAATACACACACACACAGTCACTCACATACACACTAATACACACACACACAGTCACTCACATACACACTAATACACACACACACAGTCACTCACATACACACTAATACACACACACACAGTCACTCACATACACACTAATACACACACATACACACTAATACACACACACACACACACTCACTCACATACATACTAATACACACACACACACACATAGTCACTCACACTCACTCACACACATACTAATACACACACACACACAGTCTCACACACACACACACACTCACTCACACTCACTCACATACATACTAATACACACACACACACACACGGTCACTCACACTCACTCACATACACTCACTCACATACACACTAATACACACACACTCACTCACATACACACTAATACACACACACACACACACGGTCACTCACACTCAACCAGCACTGTACACTCACTTCTCCATGAACACATAATACACATTTATACTTGATCTCACATGGTACACACTAATACACACACACACGTGATATTTGATATTTCACACAATGAAGACACACATAGTCAATCACACATGTGTTTTTTACACACATACTAATACAAAAACACACACAGTCTCAACACAACACACACACACTCACTCACACTCTTAACAAAACATACTAATTACACACACACCTTGCAGGGACGTATTGCATTGTGTACTCACACAAGGACATGGTGCACTATGTCATATACAGAGACTTGTACACACACTATGTCACTCACATACAGGTAATAAGTACACATGTACACACACACGGTCACGCACACTGTAGGGAACATACAGGTGTACTCACATACACACTAATACACACACACAGTGCACTATCAACAGACACACTAATACACACTACACAGGGACACAGGGACATGAGTGCACTATGTACACACACATACACACTAATACACTACACAGGGACACAGTCACTCACATACCACACTAATGTACAGAACACACAGTGTAGTGCACTATGTAGGGAACAGGGAGGTGTAGTGCACTATGTAGGGAACAGGGAGGTGTAGTGCACTATGTAGGGAACAGGGAGGTGTAGTGCACTATGTACAGAACAGAGGGGTGTAGTGCACTATGTAGGGAACAGAGAGGTGTAGTGCACTATGTAGGGAACAGAGGGGTGTAGTGCACTATGTACTGAACAGAGGGGTGTAGTGCACTATGTAGGGAACAGAGGGGTGTAGTGCACTATGTACTGAACAGAGGGGTGTAGTGCACTATGTAGGGAACAGAGAGGTGTAGTGTACTATGTAGGGAACAGGGAGGTGTAGTGCACTATGTACTGAACAGAGGGGTCACACACTATGTAGGGAACAGAGGGGTGTAGTGCACTATGTACTGAACAGAGGGGTGTAGTGCACTATGTAGGGAACAGAGGGGTGTAGTACACTATGTACGGAACAGAGAGGTGTAGTGCACTATGTACGGAACAGAGGGGTGTAGTGCACTATGTAGGGAACAGAGGGGTGTAGTGTACTATGTAGGGAACAGAGAGGTGTAGTCTACTATGTAGGGAACAGAGAGGTGTAGTGTACTATGTAGGGAACAGAGGGGTGTAGTACACTATGTACGGAACAGAGAGGTGTAGTGCACTATGTACGGAACAGAGGGGTGTAGTGCACTATGTAGGGAACAGAGAGGTGTAGTGTACTATGTAGGGAACAGGGAGGTGTAGTGCACTATGTAGGGAACAGAGAGGTGTAGTACACTATGTACTGAACAGAGGGGTGTAGTGCACTATGTAGGGAACAGAGGGGTGTAGTACACTATGTACGGAACAGAGAGGTGTAGTGTACTATGTACGGAACAGAGGGGTGTAGTGCACTATGTAGGGAACAGAGAGGTGTAGTGTACTATGTAGGGAACAGGGAGGTGTAGTGCACTATGTACTGAACAGAGGGGTGTAGTGTACTATGTAGGGAACAGAGGGGTGTAGTGCACTATGTAGGGAACAGAGGGGTGTAGTCTACTATGTAGGGAACAGAGAGGTGTAGTGTACTATGTAGGGAACAGGGAGGTGTAGTGTACTCACTCATCTTGTGCAGTTTACTGAGATCTGGACTGATTAGCCTTG
>JAMWET010005945.1:0-40000 GCA_024036415.1 Prochilodus magdalenae | reverse complement strand
GGAGTGACTCAGAATGGCAGCGGGTCATCTTCAGTGACGAGTCCCGCTTTAGTCTTGGTGGAGACGCCCAACGAATCCGTGTGTGGAGGCACCGTGGTCAGCACCGAGATGAACGGTTTGTTGTCACGCGTCCAGAAGACCTGGTGTCCCTCCACCTCCACCCCTACCGCACCATCTGCAGGAACTGTGTGAGGATGTTCAAGCTGCATGGGATGGATTATCACAGGACTCCATTAGGAACCTCTACAGCTCCATACCGAGACGCCTGGCGTGTTGGGTTAGCGAACACGGCGGCCCGACGCCATACTGAGATGATGACGTATGATTCCCGTGTGTTTGCCTAAGATGTCTGAATGGAACCGGTATAAGCTCTCTGCGGAATCGGATGTCGTGTACACTCAGAGAACCTCAACTTCTGCCCCAGTAACAAAGCAGCCCTGAGAAAATGATCAGCTTCACAGGATGTTGGTTTTCTTCCTGTATCAGAACCGCACAGATGATGCTCTGGCCATGAAATTAGAAGCTTCACGCTGAATAAAAGACAAGAGGATGAAACCGTAATTACAGGAGCGCGCTGTGAAGGCAGACGGAGCCCGGATAAGGCCCGGCTGCTAATGCTATGGAGCGGGCCGTGGAATGCTCTGATTCACGCTGTAATTGATGGGTAGGATTAGTATGTTGGAAGCCGTGGTGCTAGATATCAGCAGACGTGCCAGATGACTTGTCAGCAGATTAAATTTAATGTTTGTTCTCAGTATATCATCAGTTCCTGGTCCTCCATCATGTATTCCTGTGTCCTCCTTCGCTCCGGAGTGCCGAGTGAAACAGAACCGAGGTAGGAAAACTGGTCACATGGCTTCATGCAGGGTTCAGCTCCTCTGTGGGCTTCTGAACGGAACAGTAAAGTACAGGCCACAGTGAGAGAGATTTGGGGGCTGATCTTCAGGGAACATCTGCAGTAGCCGTCAAAACATCTGCTTAGTTCTTATAATGAGCCAGCGGGATAAAGTCCCGGGTGGAGGGGTCCTGTTCCAAGCTTCGTCTGGAGATGCAGGTGTTTCCTCACAGTAACGGTCCTACTCTCTCATCAAGCACGTCCAGAAAAGTGTCTCTAGGTGATCTACAGTTAGGATACAGCAGGAAATGGCCAATTCTTTGTGGACATGTTGGAATGATGGTCAGCGGCTGCGGGAAGGCCGAGCTCGGGGAAGTAACTCAACTGCTTATGCTTCTAGACATAGACCAATGCTAATCTACTGAGACTCAGTCACAGGCTCCCGGCAGTACGGAATTCCAGGAGGATGTGCATGGTTTTCCCACTTATCGGAAGCTATAGGGTGAACATGAGGGTGGCACGGTGGTGCAGCGAGTAGTGCCGTTGCCTCACAGTAAGGAAGGTCAGGATTTGATTCCCGGAGATCCGAAATTGCCCCCTAGGTGTGAATGTGTGCCTGTGTCCTGCTGAGGTGATGGGCCGGCAGCCTGCCTTGGCTGCTTCCTGCCTTACACCCGATGAACACTAGCCTCCAGCACTCCCCATGACCCAAACGATAAAGCAGGTAAAGTGAGTAAGAACTGGACCCCTAACAACCACCTGGAAAACCCCCCATCACTCTCCCCACCGGATAAACAGCAGAGAGTATGACATCATGATCTGAGAACATTCACCGGTGTGTCTGTCCATCCTTCCAGTGTGGCCTTGTCCCGGTTCTTGTCCTACTTGAAGTGTACACTTGGGTAATGGAATGTGGTGTAAACCTTCAGGGCAAGGTGAGGCAAGGGGAAAAATCCAGGGAGCCCTGGAGGGTAGAGGACCCTCTAGATATCTTGCTGGGCCCCCTGAATTCTGGGGGTCCCTGAAAATGAACCCAATATGATGTTATGCTCTCCATTAATACAGAAGCTCAAATGCAGCTTCAGTCACCCGCCCATCGGGGAGCTTCTTAACTCACTAGAGTGGCAGCGCTGGTGTGCCTCAGGGTGGCGCTGTAGCGTCTGTGATCTCTAAACCTCTTTAGACTATGGTGTAGCAAATCGATACATCTGAAAGCTTCTCAGGAGTTTGTGTGAGTGACTTATCGCCCAGTTCTCCAGAGGAGATGATCAGGTCTCAGCTGATGTGTGGAAGACCTACCAGAGTGGAACAGAGCACCTCCAGAAGAAGAACTATTCAGCCAGTCATTCCGTAACCGCATCAGTACCTCAGCATGGGTCCCCCCTCCGGACACCGGTGGGTATACTGCAGAGCTGGACACGCTTCACCTCAAACCTCTTCAACCGTGTACGTGATTGATGGTGGTTATCCACCAGGCCAGGTCGTTTACATAGCTGTAGGGTCTCCTCTCTCTTTCCAGCTCCATGATTTTGATTATCTCCCTAATAAACACATTTAATTTCATTAGATTGTTTTACTAGATGCTTGCTGAGACATAATTCATCATAATCAGGCGGCACTCGCTCATATCCGAGTGTGGAGGTGTTTCTGGGACCCGTGATTAGCCTTCCCTTTCCTGCTCTGTGTCTCATCGGCCTCTGTACCAGGTCAGTTCGACTCGGAAGCCTGTCTGATGTGCCAGGTGATGCCAACTGCCCAGCTTCACTGTTTAACCCTAACATGAGAAGAGACGTTGAAATGATGGGTAGTGAGGTAGGAAGCTGTGGCTAACAGACATGACCTTATACTGACCTCTGAGGATTTTCCAACGACGTCCGGATCCTTCATCGAGCTGTCTGTAAGATTTAGGGGGAATATAATATATAGGTCCTCATTAGGGTATAATTACCTGTATCTACAGATATCTGTGTTCTGGTTATCTAGAACGAGCTTCATATCTACAGAGGAGCAGCTCATCTTCCAGCAGAGACTACCACCACCATGTTTCTACAGTAGCCCAGAACAGACCGCACACTGGCTGTAGAGAGACCCTCACACTGCTACAGTGAAGCAGCAGCTCCAACTAGGGGGCGCTGTAGCACCGACTGAAAGACGTAGAAACCTTGTTGGAATGTTCTACTGTATTTATCAGTAGCTCCGCCCATACAGCTCCAGGTGGGATTGAATTCTTACTCCTTATCCTGCTCTTTAAAACTCTGAGGCTGGAGTTCAGCTTCTTGTTCTCCGCGCCACCTTAAATGGCGCAGCAGTTACTGAACATTGCGAGACATGTTCCTGGGGCGGGGCCCACGCCAGCGACTCTGCTCCTGGAGAACTGTTGTCCTTCAAATTGTACATCACGGACTCAAATTTCGTTTTCCTTTTGAATCTTTCTGGCAGAAAGGAAGCCGCTGGTGTTCTCAGAGCAATGGACTGACCACCCCAGAGTCCAGACCCTCAGCACCACTGAATGAGCTGGGGTTATTTGGCTGGTGAGAAGGAGCAGGACGTGTCTCTGTGAGGAACTGAAAGTGAGTCTCCTGGAGGGCTGGAGTGGACGCGCTGGAGAGGTAATATTAAAGGCTTCTGTGAGATTCTGCTAAATATAGATTTCCTGTTTTGTATTTGTACTTAATGGCTGTTTGGGAGGGGAATTAAAGCTCTGAAGTCTCTGACATTTGCACAGTACTGTACCTTCTCTGTGTTTCTGCCTGCTTCTCGAAGGTAAATCATGATTAAAGGGAGATATTAGAGAGTTCTGGGAGCCGACCAATGACAATTACCCGGCCCATAAATAGAGAAATGTACCTTTCCAACGGGGAAGCGGGTATAAACAGTTATTCGCGGCTGTATATCTGCGTTTAAAGCGGCAGAGACCTCACTTATGTAGGGTAATTATGAGTTTGCATTGAGGAGGCATGGATGAAGCAGGAAACCCATACGGAATATGGAAATACATGGACACCTCTATGACTGACCCGTACCCACCAGTGTGTAACACCTCCACCAGCACCAATACCAGCTGGGACTGGATCGGGCATGTACTGGACCAGTTTCTGGATGTAGCCACATCAACGTTCAGACACTCTCACATCAGAGAACTGGTCAGGTGGTCCAGATGTGGTGGAGGCCTTCCCTGGCACAGTTCCGAGGAGAATTCCCTGTAGACTGGGATTGTATCCACTGCTGGTAGACCCGTATGACCGTACGCTTCCACACACCTGCAGATTCAGCTACTTCCTTCACACTATGGTCTTTGGCCACGCCCACATGCAGTCCCTCCTTTTAGCCAATCATTAACATCTGCTCTGGAGCCATTTTCCACACATGGAACGAGACACTCCCTGCACTGTAGCACCTCCTCCCAATCTATGGATCCTGTCACTCACACCCCGCAGGGATTTATATACCCAACGTCCTCATGCAGCGCCACCTGCAGGAGCCTGAAGGTACTACCACCTTAAACACACAAGGGGACTCGGTTTTGTCTGGTGAGCTTGCTATGTGACATACATGCCCTACATGCCCAACTGTCAGCCTGAAGTAACTGGTACCGTGACTCCTCACCCCATGCTTCCAGCCCTCTATGGTCCCACTGCCAGAGAGCGTTGCATGGCTGTTGGGGTCCTGCCTGCCGTCCTGGTTATTCAAAGGTATTTGCTCGTCTGCCTTCACACGCATATGAGCTTGGGTGGAGCCCAGCTTCTGAACACCACCCCCACACCATAATCCCCCCTCCACCAAACTTTACACTCGGCACAGTGCAGTCAGACCAGTACCGTTCTCCTGGTACCACCAAACCCAGACTCGCCCATCTGATCACCAGACGGAGAAGTGCGATTGGTCACTCCAGAGAACACGCCTCCACTGCTCTAGAGTCCAGGGGCGGAGCTTTACACCACTGTGTTCCACGCTCTGCACTGCGCTTGGTGATGTAAGGCTGGGATGCAGCTGCTCGCCATGGAAACCCATTCCATGAAGCTCTACACACTGTTCCTGAGCTGATCTGAAGGACACATGAAGTTTGGAGGTCTGTAGTGATGGACTCTGTAGGAAGTTGGTGACCTCTGTGACCTATGACCCTCAGCATCCGCTGACCCCGCTCTGTCATTGGACGTGGTCTAACACTTGGTGGCTGAGCTGCTGTCGTTCCCGATCACTCCCACTGTGTTCTAATCCCACTGACAGTGGACTGTGGAATATTTAGTAGGAGGGAATTTCACCACTGGACTTGTAGCACAGGTGGATCCTATCACGGTACCACGCTGGAGTTCACTGAGCTCCTGAGAGCGACCCATTCTCTCACTAACGTCTGTAGGAGCAGTCTGCATGTCTAGGTGCTCGGTTTATACACCTGTGGACATGGAAGTGTTGGAACACCTGGATTCAGTGGTTTGGATGGGGGAGTGAATACTTTTGGCATCTATGTGATCATAGTGTGTTATTAATACATACAGTTGAGCCTGATATACATAACAACAGGGATTGTGGCCCCCTTATTAGACTCCCCTCTCACAGACCAAACTTAGGCCTTCGCAGCACCCCGGCCGAGACCTGGCGGGACGTGTGTGGTATGTTTGGAAATGTGCGTGTGGTTTGTGGGTGTTTCTCATTTGTATAGATTGTAATGCACTCAGCAGCTGCTCCCTCCCCTCGCGCCCCCCCCCACCCCCGGCAGACCCCTCGAGAGCCGTGCATAGCTTATCACTCAATGAAACACATCACATGTGCTCAGTACAGTACAGACTCAGAGACATCTGACCTAAATAACTGGAATGCCTCGTTTAACGCCGCTCCAGTCCCTTACAACACTGAGGCGGCCGGTGAAACCGGCACCGACTGGAAACACGCAGACATCAGTCACACTACCAGTCAGAGGGGTTTGGAGAACCTCTGTTATGAGATATAGACCATATCAGTCTGGAGGGGAACCTTTATTAAACAGATGAGATGTACACAAAGTCACTCCGAGTGAATTCTAGCCATAGCATAGTTCCTACTATCACCTGGTGGCCATACAAAGTGCTTTACATCAATAAGAATAAATGTATTAGAACCTTCCTGAGACCTAGCACCTCAGAAAGGTTCTAGAGGATTGTTCAGAATGGTTCCCAGTGGTAGTGAATGGAACCAGACGTCCTTCTCTAACAAGCCCCCCATACAGAAACCACAGCGGACGTATTTCACATTTTCACACATATCTGTACTGTAAAACATTTACACTGACTCTGCCCACTAACACTTCATTAAGAGCAACCCAGTTATCACTGCAGCTAACAGACTACAGATAACAGAATAAAGCCCTGACAGTCTTTCAGGGCTCACGCCTTCATCGCTGTGAGAGTGCACTTTCTATTCCAGCCACCAGAGGGAGCTCGAGCAACGAGCAATCTACAGCCCCAATCAGAAAAACTACAGCTACTGTTCTACTATCATTATTCTCAAATAAATAAATAAATAAATAAATAAATAA
Organism: Prochilodus magdalenae; assembly: GCA_024036415.1. Classification (NCBI taxonomy): domain Eukaryota; kingdom Metazoa; phylum Chordata; class Actinopteri; order Characiformes; family Prochilodontidae; genus Prochilodus; species Prochilodus magdalenae. Next base: position 33,653 of record JAMWET010005945.1, on the reverse strand, counting down.
ATATTGTTATTATTGTCTTGTGTAAACCTGCGAGAATATGTAAATGTGATATGTATATGGTATATTATATTTTTTACAGTTTTGTATATCACATAGAAAATGCATTTTAAAGTTCACAACATTCATTTAAAAGAACATTTAAATAGAGAGTCAAAGTGTAAACATACAAAACCATGTAAAATAGTTTAGTTAAATTAAACAAATACAAAATGTGAAATAACTTTTTTATATCAACATGCAAAAACAAAAACACAGAGCTATAATATAATAATATAATATAATATAATATATATAATAATGCATATAATATATATATAAAACGTTTAAATAAATAAATAAATAATGTTTTTTTAATTTATTTATTTTTAAACGTTATATATATTGGATGTTTATGCTCCGTGTTTTTGTTTTATATACACTTAATAATATACATATATATTTTAAAAACACTGTGTATATATGTATATGTAAAATAATTGAATTTATTTTTATTTGTTTGGTATATGTGTCCATATTCCTCCACCTCCGCAGAATGAGACTGAGCTGTGATTGACGGTGCTGTTTGAGTGGAGGCCGGGTGGATGGAGTAAACTGTTTTTGTTCCTACACCTAATGAACCTACTGAAATCTCTTCAGTGCTTCTCCACACCCATCTCTTCTCTCTCCGCCCCGCCCCCTGCCTGACGCTCCAATCAGAAGTTTCAGAGCGCATTCCGCCGCTCGCGTTCCGCCAATGGGAGCGCAGGGGGGCGTGGCCTCTCCTCCAGGCTGAACTTCGTGCAGGAGTGCAGCTGCTGGTGAGAGTATGGTGCAGCTCCTGAACGCGGAGGCGTGGAGCAGCTCTGAGCAGCACGCCGCTCTCCTCCTCTAACTTTCCCGGTTCTCCTCCAACTCTGCATGCTTGGTCTGCGGTTCCTGCGCGCGAGATGCGGCTCTCCTCCCGAATGGCTCCGCGCGCCTGCGGCTCGCTCCTCCTCGCCCGCCTGGCTGTGCTCGCTCTCACGCTGGCCGCCGGCTCCTCGGCGCAGCTCTCTGACAGCTTCGGGCTCAGCTACGGTCTGAGGTCGGAGCTCTCCGAGGACGCCATCCTCGTGGCTAACAACGGGATACGGGTTCCGTTCGGCAGGTCAGTGTTTATCGATCCTGTTAATGACCTGGTCATCCAGGTCCAGCCCGGAGATAAGTGCACCCTAACGGTGCTGGATAACGACCCCCTGTCTCAGAGACCCGGGCAGCTGTCTCCCAAAAAGTTCCCCTGCGAGTTTGGACCCAATGATGTGAAGTACTCGCACTTTGGATCCAGGAGTCCGTCCAGAGACCGGGTACGGCTCCAGCTTCGGTACGACACGCAGAGCCACACTGTGATCATACCCTTCATGATGGAGGTGGAGGTGGTCTTCACCCAGCTGGAGATCCTGACCAAGAACATGCCGCTCGCTGTGGAGAAGCTGCTCGGGATGAGTAACCCGATCGACCGGACGGTTCTGGAGTTCACCTATGACCGGAATACCTACCAGTGCAAAGTGACGTCCCTCGCCAGCGTCAGTGCTCTGCCCAGGTACGGGAAGCTCATCGACGAAGCCAAGTTAGGCAAAATGATTGACTGTGATGACTTCGTCCGGCTGAACGTTCGCTACCGGCACACTTTCGCCCAGCGCTCGCCCAACCGGGACTACGTCCCCATGTACGTGGAGCTGCAGGACAAGGAAGGTAACATCATAAAGCAGGAGTTTTTCCAGATCATGGTGCGCATCAAAGAGGGCGAGGACAACACGGCTCCGAAACCGAGCTTCGTGGCCATGATGATGATGGAGGTGGACCAGTTCGTCATGACCGCTATAACTCCTGACATGCTCGCCGCCGAGGACGTGGAATCCGCACCTGACGACCTGATCTTCAACATCACCTCTCCTCTGTCTTTCGAGGAGGGCTACATCGTGAGCACGGACGACCGGAATCTGCCCATCACCTCCTTTTATCAGGGGGACCTGAAGGATCTCAAAATAGCATACAAGCCTCCGTCGGTGGATTCGGACAGCGAGAGGATCTTCCAAATCGAGTTCGTGGTGGCAGACACGGAGGGAGCCGTCTCGGACCCCTTCGCCTTCATGATTGTGGTGAAGCCCATGAACACGTTGGCTCCCGTCGTGACCCGGAACACGGGGCAGCTGCTGTACGAAGGCCAGTCCAGACCGCTGTCCAGTTTGCAGAACCTGCAGATTAGCGACGAGGACAATCTGGATGATGTGAAAGTCAAGGTGATAGATGGGCTGAGGCACGGGGAGCTCACCGTGCTGGGCTCCAGGAGGAAGTTCTTCACCTCGGCCGACCTGGATCTGGGCTCCGTCGTCTACCAGCATGACGGCAGCGACACGTACAGCGACAACATAGTTTTCCGCATGACGGATGGCAAGCACGAGGTGGAATTCCTTTTCCCCATTACCGTGGTGCCGACTGATGACGAGCCGCCTATCATCAACGCCAACACCGGCTTGGTGCTGTTCAAAAACCAGATGATGCCCATTTCGGCTCTGATGCTCAGCGCTGCTGATATTGACTCGGAAGACTCCACCATCAGATTTGTCATGGAACCTCCTTTCTCGACCATAGGGGAGGTGCTGCTCCGTCAGTCCGACGCTCCGGAAGATCCGTCCACGTGGAGGTTCAACTCTGAAGATGAAATGTATGAGAAGGCCGTGACCGAGTGGCTCCAACAGGACATCACGGATGGGAAGCTCTTTTACAGGCACATCGGGCCTCACAACACCGAAGCCATCACGGATCAGTTCGTCTTCCGAGTTGAAGACGACAACGACCCGCCGAATCAGTCAGGCGAGAGCTCTTTTATCGTCAAAATTCTTCCCATCGATGACCTCCCTCCGGAGATTTTCCCTGGCACCACCTTACAGCTGACTGTACACGAATACCAGCTCACGTTTTTCCGCAAGAAATTCCTACGCTACACTGATCTGGACTCGGAAGACCGGGATTTAAAATATACCATCACTCAGCCGCCAACAGACACGGATGCCAACAGCCCCGGTATCCTCGGAACCATTGTGTTGACGGAGAGTCCGAATACGGAGGTCACGGACTTCACACAAGCACAGATCAACCACCATAAGGTAGCCTACAAGCCTCCGGATCTGGAGTTGGGAATAACTCCGCATGTGGTGCAGTTCCAGTACACGGTGGAAGACACGGCAGGTAACAGCGTGGACGGAACGTTCACCATTTTCCTGCAGCCGGTTGACAACAAGCCCCCCCAGATAACCAACTCCGGCTTCACTGTCCTGGAACGGGGGACGCATGTGATCACGCACTCTGAGCTTCACACCACAGATCCAGACACGGACAACACCAAGATCTCCTTCACGCTCACCCAGCCTCCCCTGCACGGTCAGCTCCGGTACACGGTCACGGTGCTCACTAAAGGAGACTCCTTCAACCTGGATGATATTTCCAGTGGCAGGATTTCCTACGTCCATAACGGAGATGAGTCAACCAGTGACTTCCTTCAAATTGACGTAAGCGACGGGATCCATGTTGTCACGATTACCATCAGGATCACGGTGAAGCCCGTTGATGACGAGGTTCCAACCATAAGCCTTCCCGAAGGCACCATCGGTTCCTACATTGATGTTCTAGAGAACGGAGCTACAGAGATCACCACCAACGTGATCCAGGGACGAGACGCGGACACCGATGACCTCAGGCTGACCTTTATAGTGGAGGACCCCCCAGTGTTTGGTGAAATACTGGTGAACGGGGTGCCTTCCAACAGGTTCACCCAAGCAGACATCATCAGCGGCGTAGTGGTCTACGCGCACTCCAGCGGGGAAATCGGCCTCACCACGAAAGAGGACTTCTTTAACCTGACGCTCACCGATATGTCCGACGAGTGGACCGTGGGCGGCAACAAGATCAAAGGCGTCCGAGTGCAGGTAACCATTCTGCCGATAGACAGCCAGGCTCCTGAGGTGTTTGTAGGCCCCCAGTTCAGCGTCATGGAGGGCGAGAAAAACGTCATTCAGATCTCGCACATAAGCGCCGATGATGTCGACAGTCCCAACGACGACCTTCTGTGCACGATCATTGTTCAGCCTACGTCTGGGTATTTGGAGAACATATCGCCAGCTCCAGGCTCGGAGAAATCCAGGTCGGGAATCGCAATTAGCGCCTTCACCATCAAAGACATCAAACTAAACCACATCTACTATGTGCAAAGCATTCACAGAGGAGTGGAGCCGGTGGAGGACCGGTTCACCTTCAGGTGCTCTGACGGCATCAACTTCTCCGAGAAACACTTTTTCCCCATCCTGATTAATCCGTCCAACGATGAAAAGCCAGAGATCCATATGAGAGAGTTTGTGGTGATGGAAGGCATGAACGTGGTGATTGACACTCCGATTTTGAATGGCGTGGATGCTGACATTCCCGCGGACGAGTTGACCTTTATTATCACTAAGCCTCCTAAGCATGGATTTATCCTTAACCAGGTAACCTCCGGGACCGTTCCCGTGACCAACTTCACTCTGGACCAGATAAGGGAGGCCTCTAGTATAGTTTACGAGCATGACGATTCCGAAACCACGGAAGACCGCTTCAGCGTTCTGCTCACTGATGGCAAATTCACGGTGGAAAGGACCGTCATTGTTATGGTTATCCCAGTGGACGACGAAACTCCAAGGATGGCAATTAACGACGGGCTTGAAATAGAGATTGGTTCCGTTAAGGAAATCAACAACAAAGTCCTGAAAGCCACAGACCTGGATTCAGAGGACAGTACCCTAACCTACATTGTCCGCTACGGTCCCAATCAGGGAATATTACAAAGGAGGACGCCGCTCGGAACGCTGGAAAACATAACCATCGGGATGAATTTCACACAAAGTGAGGTCGACCAGAGTTTGATCATATACATCCACAACGGACAGGAAGGGATACGTGACCTCATCAAATTCGACGTCACTGACGGCACCAACCCGCTGATCGACAGGTACTTCTACGTGACGGTTGGCGGGATAGACATGGTGTTCCCTGACGTCGTCAGCAAAGGGGTTTCTCTGAAAGAAGGTGGAAGAGTGACCCTAACCACAGACCTGCTCAGCACCACGGACCTCAACAGCCCAGATGAGCACCTGGTCTTCACCATCACTCGCGCCCCCATGCGAGGCCACCTGGAGTGCACGGACACGCCCGGCATGCCCATCTCCTCTTTCACTCAGCTCCAGCTAGCCGGCAACAAGATCTACTACATCCACACCGCAGATGATGAAGTCAAGATGGACAGCTTTGAGTTTGAGGTGACGGATGGGTACAACCCCGTGTTCCGGACTTTCCGCATTTCCATAAGCGACGTGGACAACAAAAAGCCTGTGGTCACCATTCACGGGCTGGTTGTTAACGAGGGCAGGAATAAGTTAATCACCCCTTTCGAGCTGACCGTGGAAGACCGGGACACTGTAGACAGGTTCCTGAAGTTCACCATCACCCAGGTGCCTGTCCACGGGAAGCTCCTGTTCAACAACACCAGGCCTGTCACCACCTTCACCAAGCAGGACCTCAACGAGAACATGATCACCTATAGGCACGATGGAACAGAGTCGTCATCCGACAGCTTCTCCTTCATCGTCACCGACGGGACCCACTCGGACTTCTACGTCTTCCCCGACACGGTTTTCGAGACGCGCAAGCCGCAGGTGATGAAGATCACCATTCTTTCCGTGGACAACGGCGTTCCACAGATTGTGGTCAACAAGGGTGGTACGATGCTGAGAACGCTGCCCACCGGTCACCTGGGCTTCTTGATCACCAGCAAAGCTCTGAAGGCTGAGGACAGGGACAGCCATCACGGAGCCGTGACCTTCAGAATCACCGTGGGTGCAGAGCATGGATACCTCATCGACCTGGGCAAAGGAAACACCACCATCACCACGTTCACGCAAGGTAAAGCTATTCTCTTTCTGATCCTCACCCGTATCCCTCTCCGCTCAGGCTGGTCCTGCTTCCCTACCGCTCCGCGCCCGCTGGTTAGCGTGGAGCTTTGATTAAACTTTGAAAGGCTGGCCAGGAAAGTTTTCCCTGAGATCAGCGGCGTGTTCTCTGAGAAGCGTATGCAAATGTTTAAACTCTCTGTGTGTCAAAACCCATTACAGCTGAGGCAGAGGGACGTGTGTAGCTCGAGCTGAACTCGGGACATCGTTTCAAGCAGGCTACAGCGTAGCTTTAGGATTTCCATTCATTTGAGTTCATGCAGCGTGTTACAGGGGATCGTTCCTCTCCATGGGTCTGGACAGTTAACTCATTAACACTTACTGAGGCTGTTCATGTGGATACTACATCCCGGAGAGACGCGTTCACACTGAGGGTGAGGGGTCGGCTTTAGCGTGAGGTTATTCCTGTATCGTGATCAGTTACGGCACATATGCTTTTCCATATACATCCTTTATTCTTAATTCTGCATAATTCAGTGTTTGAGATGTAAACACGGTGGTCCAGAGCGGCTTTGTTGGGTTGTAACCAGGGTTCTCCATGTCTAGAACACATACAGACAGTTTAATACGTCCACCATGAAAGGATCGAAATAAATGGATTAAAATATATAAAATTTTAGATCTCAGGAATCAGATATCTAATGGTTTTATGTAGTAACGTACTGTGAGGGAGCTTTTGGAGACATTCGGTTCCCATTGTCACCACTGTAAACCAGCTGGACTGTGGGAATGTCGCATTAACCCACTTATATTTACACTTCAGGACGTAGAGTTCTGAGGTCATATTTAATTAATCTTCAGTTCATTATTTAATGTTGATCGTCTAAACATGTACTTTACTGTAGCACCCTGTTCGTCAATGGTCAGGACCACCACAGAGCAGGTATGGTGTGGGTGGTGGATCATTCTCAGCACTGCAGTGACACTGACGTGGTGGTGGTGGTGTGTTAGTGTGGGTGGTGCTGGTGTGAGTGGATCAGACACAGCAGTGCTGCTGGAGTGTTGAGACACTGTGTCCACTCACTGTCCACTCTATTAGACACTCCTACCTTGCTGCTCCACCTTGTAGATGGACAGTCAGAGACGATAGCTCATCTGCTGCTGCACAGTGCAGTGCTGGTCATCCTATAGTCCTTCATCAGTGGGGACAGGACGCTGCCCACCACAGGACACTGCCCCACAGGACGCTGCCCCACAGGACGCTGCCCCACAGGACGCTGCCCACAGGACACTGTTAGCTGGATAGTTGTGGTTGGTGGACGATTCTCAGTCCAGCAGTGACACTGAGCTGTCTGATCCACCAGCACCACACACAGTAACACACCAGCACCACGTCAGGGTCACTGCAGTGCTGAGAATGATCCACCACCCACATCATACCCGCTCTGTGGGGGTCCTGTGGGGGTCCTGACCATTGAAGAACAGGGTAATACAGTACACAGAGAAACAGATGGACTACAGTCTGGACCTGTACACCTACAGAGTGTCCTGTACGGTCAGTGAGTGCCTACTGCCTAATGAGGTAGCCGGTGGGTGTACTCGCTGCCTGGTTCCCATCACCACCACTGTGAAGATATCAGAGTCAGTGTCTCCACAGTGAGGTTTGTTTACAGGTAGTGATTTATTAATGCAGGAATTTGTACAAAATCTCTAAAATTCCGTTTTTACGGAGGACTGTACACTTGTCTTCTCCGGAGAGTTACTGTCTGCTCTGTCAGGGTGCGGAATGAAACGAGCCTAACCCCGCGGTCACTGCCGGTCAGACAGCCACACAAACGGAGAGCCGATCGCCCGGTACCGTTTCTCCCCTCTCCGAACGCGCTTCAGCTCAGGAGGCCTTTTTTAATATTTCGAGGGCGTCTGGTCCGCGTGGGAACCAGCGGTAAATAAAACGCCCGCTCCCTGGTGGGCATGTGAAAATGATGGGTTTACATTTTTATGAGCTGGCCTCTTTTGAAGGGAACTGTTTTGACATCAAATATTGAAGATAGCTTCAGCCGTCAACTTAACTCTTTCGGCAGAGCGGCCGGCCTGCAGGAACGCACGCTCCGGAATTCCGGCTCAGGAGGTGGCGAGGGAGACAGATAAGTGGTGGCGTGCCAGCAGGAATTCTGATGTTCTTTATGGAGCCTGTCATTCTGCAGGAAATTGATGTGCCGGGGTTGTGCAGTGACTCGCATGCATCCCTAAACTCTAAACCTCAGGCATCGTGGAGAAGCGGAGCTGAGTGATGTATGTTCCGACGTCAGACACACCAGTGAATGACAAACTAATCAGACCTTGTTAGAGTCGGGGGTCCTGTCCTGGTCCTGACCCCCAGCAGGAACACACATGTATGCCGTACGCTGATGTCTGTGCGTGCCGAGGCTGATGGGTTTATCCCGTGTGTGCATAGAAAGGATGAATAAGTGTAGGGCTGAACAATTAGGGGGGCGTATCTAATTGGTCGGGACCCCCACAGAGCAGGTACTATGTGGGTGGTGGATCATTCTCAGCACTGCAGTGACACTGACGTGGTGGTGGTGTGTTAGTGTGTGCGGTGCTGGTGTGAGTGGATCAGACACAGCAGTGCTGCTGGACACCTCAGTGTCACTGTAGGACTGAGAATCGTCCACCAACCAGAACTATCCAGCCAACAGCGTCCTGTGGGGCAGCGTCCTGTGGGCAGCGTCCTGTGGGGCAGCGTCCTGTGGGGCAGCGTCCTGTGGGGCAGTGTCCTGTGCCCACTGATGAAGGACTAGAGGATGACCAACACTGCACTGTGCAGCAGCAGATGAGCTATCGTCTCTGACTGTCCATCTACAAGGTGGAGCAGCAGGGTGGTGTTTACCTGGCCTTCCTCCTGCCTCTCTTTTCCCGTGCTGAGTCTCTAACCTTGCATCCACACAGGCAGCAACGTTCCGCCTTCTGTTGTACAAATCGCTGGATGCCCATCGCCTGTGGGTGTTTCTGAACTCGGGCTGACCACTGGCTGCTGTACTTTCAGAGGCGCCGAGCACAAATCCAAAGCGCTCCCGCTAAATCCTGGAGAGGAATCGCTCGTCTTGTCTAGTGTTGCCAATGCTCGCATTGCCTCCTGTTGCCAGTGCTCATGGAAAATAAATGAATTCCGGTTCCTGCCAATGAGAAAGCAGGATCGGACCCATACACCAGCTCTGTTTGGGCTGCTAGGTGTTGGGCCTCATTCCCAAAGCAGTCCGGGCAGAAACACTCCTTATCGTCTTAGAGTGAGTGGGTCGGAACCACACTGCTGCCCAGAGATCATCCTCTGTGGCTGGAGTTCTCCTCCTCTCACAAGATCTCGGAGGGTTCTGCATCACCTACAACGTCACTTACTAAACCGTGTACCTTACGGCACCGTACCGGACGCTCTGTAGGTGTACAGGTCCAGACTGGAGTCCATCTGTTTCTCTGTGTACTGTATTACCCTGTTCTTCAATGGTCAGGACCCCCACAGAGCAGGTAGTATGTGGGTGGTGGATCATTCTCAGCACTGCAGTGACACTGACGTGGTGGTGGTGTGTTAGTGTGGGTGGTGCTGGTGTGAGGGGATCAGACACAGCAGTGCTGCTGGAGTGTTGAGACACTGTGTCCACTCACTGTCCACTCTATTAGACACTCCTACCTTGCTGCTCCACCTTGTAGATGGACAGTCAGAGACGATAGCTCATCTGCTGCTGCACAGTGCAGTGTTGGTCATCCTCTAGTCCTTCATCAGTGGACACAGGACGCTGCCCCACAGGACGCTGCCCCACAGGACGCTGCCCCACAGGACACTGCCCTACAGGACGCTGCCCCACAGGACGCTGCCCCACAGGACGCTGCCCCACAGGATCCTTTTGGCTGGATAGTTTTGGTTGGTGGACGATTCTCAGTCCAGCAGTGACACTGAGGTGTCCAGCAGCACTGCTGTGTCTGATCCACTCACACCAGCACCACACACACTAACACCACCAGTGTCAGTGTCACTGCAGTGCTGAGAATGATCCACCACCCACATGCTTTGTGGTGGTCCTGTGTGGGGGTCCTGTCCAGTGAAATGAGAAATGATTAATAACTGAACGTGTGTGTTTGACGGATGTTCTCCTTCTCCTTCTCAGCTGACGTTGATGACATGCACATATGCTACGTACTTCGAGATGGAGACAATGCCACAAGCGACACCTTCTATTTCTCCATTGAAGACAATGGTAAGTCTTTTTACTGATATTTATAGAACTCTCGCTCGCTCTCTCGCTCGCTCTCTCGCTCTCTCGCTCTACATCTCACGCCCACACTCTGTATGTACGTGTTGATGTGTGCTATGCCTTAAGACAAAGTGGAATATTAATGGACTAAGGTTCCCGTCTTGTAGAAGGTCTGACAGCGCCGCAGTTGGAAGGGAGCGTGTCTGAAAGCTGGAGTCGGATTGCGGGTTGTTGGCGGAGATCCGTGCGCCGAGCCTGTTGATGTTCTTTTCAGTCGTGTCGTGTTTGGTGAAAGTCGCTTGATTGACGCGTGTGTACGCTCTGGCTGAAGACCTGCCGAATGACTGCAGTGGTGGTTTGTTTTTAATCGTGTTCCAGCTCAGGCTATTAGCAGCTGGATGACGGGGATGAATGTTCAATTACAGACCTGCCGTGTCCACTTAGCCGCATTAATAGAGCTCCAGTGCCGCGGCTCTTTCCTCTGTGCCGCCGGGCATCTCACTTGATGTGATGTGATGCTGGAGGAAAGTGACAAACCAAAATGTGTCTGCAGGTTCCTCGGAATGCATTCCGTATGGGAGCGCTCCCAGGATACAGTACTGGGCAAAAGTCAGAGACCACCACTGAAGTACCAGTCATGTCACCAAACAAGCATGTATCTACTCGGCTGTAACCCAGTCGGTCTGTAGTGTGAGGCTTTACCTGTACCTCACTACCCCACCGCCACCTGGATCGGTCTATCCTCCCCAGCTCTAGCTCTGTCCCGGACCCCACCTGTCTCCGTGTGTCTCCAGATTGATTTAATCTCTGTATGGATATTAGGCTGGTGGGCTGGGCCAGAGGCTCGACAGCTGTGGCTGTTTGTTGACTTGTATCTACATGTGGACCAGTTCTGATGTGACTGTTGTGACTGAAGTAAGCAGTACTCGGTTTTGTCGTGGCAGATTTTGTGGAATTCCACAGATTTCCTAGTCCAGTTCCTAGTTTTTACTGGTCTCTGTGTCCGGATCTCTTTTAGGCATGGGCCGGCACCACTTCTCCTGCTTTACAAATATAGGCTAATATGAAATGCCCATCCTGACCCTGTCCAGCCTAGCCAACCTGCAAGTCCTGACATCTATACAGTTCCATTTTCATATACCTCATATAAAAGCATTCTCAGACTGACTGGATGGCATTTACCCGTTGTATTATATACATTAGATGGATAAGAAACTACAGGTGCTAGTTAGCTAGCCTAGCATTAGGACTTTCACCAGCTTCATATGAGTAGCAGACCTTAGTTAGCTGGCGAGCTGTGTTAGCGATCTGCCACACGGCCTCATCCTGATTCCAGATTGTTACACAGTTCTCCAGAGAACCTCCACCTTTCACTGCTCCTGGAGAACACTAGGTTGTGTCTGACCATCGAGGTTCCACTGTGACGTTCTGATCTCCCGCTTCTCTCACAGATGTTGGGGGTGCGGAAGAGTCGTGTGGCGTGTCTGATATAATGTACAGCTAATGTTAGCTGCTCATGCTAAGCTGATGGAGGATGGAGGGTTTAATGTGTGTGGCTGGAGGTTCTGTAAAACCTGCGGGTTTGGCTCCGCGTTGACGGAGCTCGCCACTGAGCTCAGTGAAGATGTGTGTTGATTAAATGAGATGAGAGATATGAGCTATATTAGATCTGATTCCTGCAGAGGATCTTTTAAAGATGAAAGCTTTGAGTCCTCTATATCTGATAGTTCCAGGTTCGGTGTCTTCCCGGTCTCATTAGAAGTTCCATTGTCCCTGGATAGTGCTGTGGATGGTGTTGGGCCGGTTCTGGCTGTTATCCGTGAGTGTTATTTAACCTCTGTGTGGATATCAGTCATGTGGACTGGGCCAGAGCCTCGACAGCTGTGGCTGTGTTTTGGTCTGTATCTACATGTGAGGACCAAGTCTGGTGTGAACGTCGTGGCCCAACTGTATGGTTGAAGTAAGCAGGCTGCAGAACAGTTGTGTTACAGCAGATCCGCACCGAGTTGATTTACGTGATCTGGCTTCGTCCACAAATGATGCCCGGGTGGATATAGGGCATGTGGGCCAGAACTGGGCCAGAGGCTGGACAGCTGTGACTGTATCTACGTTTGAGGGCCAGTTCTGTTGTGAATGTTGCGTGGCCCAACAACCTGGTGGAGGTATAAGGGCCACCGCACAGTTATGTCACAGCAGATCAGCGGTTGTTTGATTCATGTCTCAGTACTTTTGGCCCAAGTCCAGGTGGTGTTAGGCCAATTCTGGGATTCATCGGTGAGTGTTGACTGACTTCTGGGCAGATGTTAGGCATGTGGGCCAGAATTGGGCCAGGGGCTAGACAGCTGTGACTGTATCTTTTGGGCAGATGGAAGTGGACCTGAATTGGGCCAGAACTGGGCCAGAGGCTACACAGCTATGACTGTATCTGTGTGAACGTTGGCCTTCATCTGGGAGTGTTGGTTGACCTCTGGGTAGATGGAAGTGGACCTGAACTGGGCCAGAGGCTACACAGCTGTGACTGTATCTGTGTGAACGTTGGCCTTCATCTGGGAGTGTTGGTTGACCTCTGGGCAGATGGAAGTGGACCTGAACTGGGCCAGAACTGGGCCAGAGGCTGGACTGCTGAAACTTTAGTTTAGTTTTGACTCGTATCTACATTAAAAACCCAATTCTGGTGCCCAACAATGTGTCGCAGCAGATCCAGTGTTTGGGTTATTTATCTCTCTATTCCAATTTTGGTGACTCCTTCTCTTCCTCTTATTCTCCTTTTACCTTTCCACAGCTTATTTAAGTGGATCTAATCTTCTGAGAACCGTCTCCTGAAGAATGAACAGCTTTAAGGAAGGGTGACTTTTGTAAATCCGTCACTAATTTCTTGACTGATTTCCCGAGCGATACTTCCGAATGACATTTCCCCCTTATGAATATGGGTTATGTCACTCAGGAAATCGCCAAAGAACGCCATATCTTGCTTTTTAGATGCACAGATAAGTTTTCATGCCAATCTTCCCCATTCTCTCCATCCTTTTATCTCCGGTTAGAGCCGTGCTGTTCTTTTTTCCGTGTACGGCCCACTTGAAAACATTAAAAGGCTCCCACTTTCGGGTCTGCGAGGGGCGATGTGGTGATTGCTTCTTTGAATGGCTTTCCGATGACGCTGGCGATGGCATTTAGGTTTAAGAGTCCCTCCTGACAGCTCGCCCATTCTTCACCTCCGCCATGGCTGTGCAGAAACACAAAGCACTTCTCCGATAGGGCCCCCTTTTCTCCCCACCGCGCACGGCTCAGCGCGAGGAGACGAGCGTGTTCTCACCTCCCACCAGCAGCAGTAATCTGGAGCTGCACTCACTCACAGTCATCTGAGAGCCGGCGAGCATCCGCTGCCTGTAATTCGGCTGCAGATGAAAAACTAATGGGTGCGTTTCTAAACGGGAATTCTGTGTTTTTCTTTCTGTGTACTTTAAAGGCTGAGTGATTTAGAGTGGGGTTTGGTGTGAGGGGGTTCAGATGTTCTGTACCGTGGTGGTGGTGGTGATGGGAACCAGGGTTCTCCATGTCTAGAACACACATATAGACACTTGGTGACTATCTAAACCCCCAGTGAACCTACACGTGTCTTCTGAGTGTGTACGGAATGTTGATGATGAAAATCTGGAAAACCTGGAAATACTAAGTTCCTTTGGGGGATTATTTGACCTCACAGCGCCCTGCAGCATGTATCCCTCCACCATGAATGGAGTTTAAGGCTGAGATCTTCTCCACACTATCATAAACAGCGTCTCAGACATCAGGCAGCGTATTCAGAACCACCTCCTGTAGGAACTTCCTGTGAGGGAGCTTTTAGAGGGGACGTCTGGTTACCTTCACCACCACTGGGAACTCTTGATTTCGAATCAAACTCACTCTGAATAAACTTGTTTATGTGTTAGGGTATTAAAGGAGCAGTGTGTAATCTCTAGTGGTGAGGTTGTGTATTGCAACCTACTTAGCAAACCCCCACAGCCCACCACTCTGTTCCAGAGAACCTACGGTGGTCCACCAGGTGTGCTGACACTGTTTCACTGTCTGTAATGGTTTGGTTTATGTCCTTCATGCTTTCTCCTCCTTGATGGTGAAGATTCCATCCTTCATTTCTCAAAATCTGGATTCTTAAACTTCTCAGGAAATGATGAGCATTAAATAATTATAAATACGTTTTTTTTTGTTGATTTTACACCAACCCCGTTCCACCTTAAATGTTGCGTGACTTATTAATATATGGTTCCAGGCACTGGAATGTGGTTGCAGCACAATTTAAGGTGGAGATTGTTAAGGAGATTTAAACTACCTGGAGTTTTATGGGCTACTGATAAATATGTCCTACAGTAGAACATTCCAATAAGGGTTCTCCTTCTTTCTACGTCCTCCAGTTGGTGCTGTAGCGCCCCCTAGTTGGAGCTGCTGCTTCAGTGGTACAGTGTGAGCTTCTCTCTACAGCCAGTGTGCGGTGTGTCTGTTCTGAGCTGCTGTAGAAACATGGTGGTGGTAGTGTCTGCTGGAAGATGAGTTACACCTATGTGGATATGAAGCTCGTTCTAGATAAGCAGAACACACACAGAGATCCGTAGTTACAGGTAATTATACCCTAATGAGGACCTAGTGCTGTATATTGAATGCATCTTACAGGCTGAAGTTTGGAGTTTGCTGGACTTGTTTGTGAATCAGACTCTGCTTTGGATGAAGGTGCATGCTAATCAGGGCGCTGTATATACTTCTAGTTGAGGACAAAGGGCTCTGACACTTTTGCACACGGGCGATGAGAGTTTTATCTGTCCTGAAGAGACTCCACAGCTTTGTGTGTAACCGAGAGATGTGCATCTGTGAAACCTGTGATGTTCTTCTTGAGCGTGGGGGGCTGGGGAGGCCCTCCCAAAGCTCCACATTCAGCGGCCTTCAAGCCCATACACGCCACATGCTCAGCTCCAGAAGCACGTCTGAATGTGCAGAGAGCAGAGCCGCGTACAATCAGGCTCTGGGTGGCATTAATTCAATCTAACCTCCAATATCGGAGCATTTCTAGATCTATCATAACCTCCGCTGGGAAGATTATGCACAGCTATGCAAAAATAATGTCCTGTGAAGATTGCACTGTCAGTCGGACTATTTTTATATGCCTCTGTCTTTTCAAATCACGCCGGAGAAATCCTCCCACAGTCCCAGAAACACGGAGCAGACGAGAAGCAGGGTTCCTCACGTCACAAGTTTAGACACACCTGATTGACAGCAGGCTCTACGCACACATGCCTAAGTGCTTGTTGGTGCCTAATGCCTACATATGAGTTCATCCCCAAAGTAATAATAATATTAGTGATAATAAATTTAATGGCTTCATTTTGAAATGCTCCTGAGACAGGTAGCGTTCAGCAGGGCAAGTCTGTTGGTCTCCTTGTAAAGCTGGTGGAGGGAGTGGCAGTACTGCATATCTGATCTCCTATCAAAACAGGCTACCATCGGAGATAAACACTAGACCCCCTGCACCATTATAAGAAGGCACCCAAAACGGGTCACCCAACTGGAGTCAAACTCGATGTGTAGGTGTGAGATGGTGAGACATGCTAATGATTCCGGTTTCACACTCGACCGCACATGTGAGGTAACGAGGACGGGTCTGATCTCTGTACCTGACTGACCCAACACCACCATTACAGACCTCCAGCGAGCAGTGGTGTCCTCCATGAGTCATCCTGTTAGTGCAGCACCATCGGCAGACGGCTGCACCATGCAGGACTACATGCACACAGACCGTTACCACGACTGTCCTTAACACCACGTCACCGTCACCAAAGACTGCAGTGGTGTCGTACCAGACTGTCATGGAGTGACTCAGAATGGCAGCGGGTCATCTTCAGTGACGAGTCCCGCTTTAGTCTTGGTGGAGACGCCCAACGAATCCGTGTGTG
This sequence comes from Prochilodus magdalenae, assembly GCA_024036415.1. Lineage (NCBI taxonomy): Eukaryota > Metazoa > Chordata > Actinopteri > Characiformes > Prochilodontidae > Prochilodus > Prochilodus magdalenae. Next base: position 17,531 of record JAMWET010005945.1, on the reverse strand, counting down.
GAGGCACCGTGGTCAGCACCGAGATGGACGGTTTGTCGTCACATGTCCAGAAGACCTGGTGTCCCTCCACCTCCACCCCTACCGCACCATCTGCAGGAACTGTGTGAGGATGTTCAAGCTGCATGGGATGGATTATCACAGGACTCCATCAGGAACCTCTACAGCTCCATACCGAGACGTCTGGCGTGTTGGGTTAGCAAACACGGCGGCCCGACGCCATACTGAGAGACAGACTTCTGTATGTGTAGCTCAATAAATATTGATCATATCAGTCTAAATTTATCACCAGTTATTGATCCTGGTCACCTTTATCCTCCTTCCCAACACACCCGCACTCCCACACCTCCTTCTGGGAGCAGCTGGCCTTTAAGGATGAGTTAACTTTAGACACTGTGTCCACTCACTGTCCACTGTATTAGACACTGTAAAGTCAGAGATGAACACACACCACACCCACACACACACACCCACACACTTGTCATCAGCTCATTGGTTTTTAAAGTCTCTAAAGCATTCTGTGGTCTGCCCACCATCCTCTGAGGCAGACAGAATCACTTCTCACCCTCTGCAGCGCTCCTGTGGATTGGGCCTGATGGGATCAAGAGGATTAGAGCGCGGCGGGGTCCTGAAGAATACGTTTTAACACTTGCTCACTGTTGAGTGTTTATATCCCCCACCTCAATCCCCCGCCGCGATGTCTGGCTTCTCAGCGTTTATGTAGGGCTGACCTCCGCCTGAGTGAAAAGCCATATGGAGAGGTCCAAACATGCACGCTATCCTGCAAATGACCTCACGTCAGCGCTACCCACACATACCTGGCCTGCCTGTCACTCATCTTCGTCGGCGGCGCATGGTGAAGACTCACAAATGACCGGTGTTGACATCTCTCTGGGAGGTTCTGGAGGCGCATGCTGCTCTGACTGCTGTGGAGCAGGTGGGGAACTCGTACGGTGCAGCAGAGTCTATCAGCTGAAAATCCCATTTCAGCTCATCAAGAGCTTCGTCATTAGTCCCTGGTAATTAGCTGGGAGGAATTACACGAGTCAGGAAACAAGCTGACCCTCCAGGAACGCAGACTGACCAGTGTGTGGCGGATACAACAAGGGAAGAGTTATGGAGGGGTTATAGTAGAGTTATGGAGGAGTTATGGAGGAGTTATGGAACAGTTATGGAGGGGTTATGGAGGAGTTTTGGAAGAGTTATGGAAGAGTTATGGAGGGGTTATGGAGGAGTTATGGAGGAATTATGGAGGGGTTATGGAGGAGTTATGGAGGGGTTATGGAGGAGTTATGGAGGAGTTATGGAAGAGTTATGGAGGAGTTATGGAAGAGTTATGGAGGAGTTATGGAGAAGTTATGGTAGAGTTATGGTAGAGTTATGGAGGAGTTGTGGAAGAGTTAAGGAGAAGATATGGAGGAGTTATGGAGGAGTTATGGAGGAGTCATGGAGGAGTCATGGAGGAGTTATGGAGGAGTTATGGAGGAGTCATGGAGGAGTTGTGGAAGAGTTAAGGAGAAGATATGGAGGAGTTATGGAGGAGTTATGGAGGAGTCATGGAGGAGTCATGGAGGAGTTATGGAGGAGTTATGAAGGTGTTATGGAAGAGTTATATAAGAGTTATGGAGGAGTTATGGAGAAGTTATGGAAGTGTTATAAAGAAGTTATGGAGGAGTTGTGGAAGAGTTATAGAGGAGTTATGGAGGAGTTATGGAAGAGTTACGGAGGAGTTATGGAGGAGTTGTGGAAGAGTTATGGAAGAGTTACGGAGGAGTTATGGAGGAGTTGTGGAGGAGTTATGGAAGAGTTACGGAGGCGTTATGGAGGCGTTATGGAGGAGTTATGGAAGAGTTATGGAAGAGTTATGTAGGAGTTATGTAGAAGTTATGGAAGAGTTATGGAAGAGTTACGGAGGAGTTATGGAGGAGTTATGGAGGAGTTATGGAGGAGTTACGGAGGAGTTATGGAGGAGTTACGGAGGAGTTATGGAGAAGTTATGGAAGTGTTATAAAGAAGTTACGGAGGAGTTACGGAGGAGTTATGGAGGAGTTACGGAGGCGTTATGGAGGCGTTATGGAGGAGTTATGGAAGAGTTATGGAAGAGTTATGTAGGAGTTATGTAGAAGTTATGGAAGAGTTATGGAAGAGTTACGGAGGAGTTATGGAGGAGTTATGGAGGAGTTATGGAGGAGTTATGGAGGAGTTACGGAGGAGTTATGGAGAAGTTATGGAAGTGTTATAAAGAAGTTACGGAGGAGTTACGGAGGAGTTATGGAGGAGTTATGGAGGAGTTATGGAGGAGTTATGGAGGAGTTACGGAGGAGTTATGGAAGAGTTACGGAGGAGTTACGGAGGAGTTATGGAGGAGTTGTGGAACAGTGTGTGTTTGTATAGGAATGGCTGTATATAACGTTCACCAACTTGAAGACCAGTGTTCAGACACTCCTCCATCAGAGAACCGGTCGGCTGGTCCAGATTGGCTGGACGTCCTCCCTGGCACAGGGCCCTGGTAATTAGTGCTGTGCATCATGGCGGTTTAATTTGGGCCTGTGCATTCTGGCCAGCAGTCTTCATCCGTGCAGAGCTACGAGGGCCACTCGGGTGGGTGTGATTTCAAAACCCTCCATGAGTGGGATTTGAGTCAGGAGGTTGACTAGACCACACAGACTCCATCACTGTATACTCAGCATCACAGGTATACTCACCAAGCGTGCAGTTCAGGTTGGTCCTCGGGTATACAGGTATGTCCAGTGTGGCCTGCTCCAGTCGTATAAAGGCCTGTGTTCAGACTGCAGGCAGACCGGATCAGTTTCTCAGCCCAGATGTTTTGAGAGGACTGTTTGGAAGTGGTCAGTTCGGATTAGCATGTCCAGACATCACCGGTCTCTCTGCATGGGTTGGGGATTTAATGATGTAGGCGTTCGTAACCACGTAGCTTGACTTTCATACACAGACACGAGAGAAACGGAGTGCATCATTTCTCCTGAAGTCATGTCATGGTTCATGTATCCAGCTCTCCGGAATGAACACTGTTGCCTGCTGCATTCCAAGTGACACAAAAGATGCTTTGAAAGCTGATTAGAGCATCCAGAGCTTCCAAACCGAGACACGTCCATAAGAATCTGATTGGAATTGGATTTCAAACCACTTTCAGATACGGTTTGGAATCTGGATACAGTCTGAATATCCCAGATACTGGATTTGGTTTGGCTGAACATAGCCGTGATGTTCCCATCCTGACTGTGGGGGTTGTGTTCTGAGGATCGTAGACTCAGCCCTTTCTCCGAGCAGGGTGAATGGAAAGTCATGCTACGCTGGTGATGTGACTTACACGGATGCTGGAAAGACCCTTGTTCCTTGCTGGTTCCTTGTTTCTCCCAAACAGTCGCTCTGCATGAATCTTCATAAAGCCCAGCACTTCCGTCACTCTTGATTTGACATTGATGATGATTGTTGCGTTTTGAGTGCCATCTGATTTGAGCGGCCAGAGCATCCGGACTGAGACGCATCCAAGACTAATCAGAATTTCATTTGGAATCTCATTTCAAACCACCTTCAGATATGGTCTGGATCTGATTTCCAAAGGGAATTCACAAGGGGATGTGTTTTTCGTCTGTCCGGACTATCAGAAATCAGTTGGGATGCAATCTGGATGTGCCGGAAATCAGATTTAGCCTTATAACTCACTGTGGGTTTGCTGTTCGTATGATCACACGCTCAGCCCTTCTTGCTCCGAGCCGGATGAGCAGGATACTCCACCAAAGACGTTTATTTTTGTTTTGGCTGTACTCTGATCCACATCGGCTCTGATCTGTCTGGATGCTGGTGTCGGATCAGTCTGGTCCAAGTAAGCTGACTTGCTTTGCTGTGGATTTGTTGCTTCCATGTATCCGGACTTCCATGTACCACAGTTCTGCTGCTCCAGAGTTTACCCTAGTCAACAGTCTCAACCTCAGCTCATCCAGATTCCATAACACGTAAGCTTCGGTAACACTGCTAGCGAGGAGGTCTCATCAGCGCTGTGTTTTGCTAGGCTAAATGACAAGTCCTCAGCCTTCCTGATCCAGATCAAGTTCACAAAGGGAACTGCCGCAGTGCTGAGTGGAGATCCAGTATAAATACGGTTAGCCCTCCGGCATGTGTGGAACCAACCCTCCTGTCTGGTTCCATTGACTTGCATTACAGTCAATGTAAAGTTTATATTTTGGTGTTTTTATGAGTCCCCTGTGTTTGAAACATTCCTAACACTGTAGCCTGTAACTCCTCCACCAGCACCAGTAACAGCTGGGACTGAAACATTCCTAACACTGTAGCCTGTAACTCCTCCACCAGCACCAGTAACAGCTGGGACTGAAACATTCCTAACACTGTAGCCTGTAACTCCTCCACCAGCACCAGTAACACTGGGACTGGATTGGGCATGTACTGGACGAGGTTCTGGATGTAGCCACATCAATGTTCAGACACTCTCACATCAGAGAACTGGTCAGGTGGTCCAGATGTGGTGGATGGCTTCCCTGGTACAGTTCCGAGGAGAATTCCCTGTAGGCTGGGATTGTATCCACTGCTGGTAGACCCGTATGACCGTACGCTTCCACACACCTGCAGATTCAGCTACTTCCTTCACACTATGGTCTTTGGCCACGCCCACATGCAGTCCCTCCTTTTAGCCAATCATTAACATCTGCTCTGGAGCCATTTTCCACACATGGAACGAGACACTCCCTGCACTGTAGCACCTCTTCCCAATCTATGGATCCTGTCACTCACACCTGTCACACCCTCAGCTCCATTATCCTCGTGCAGCGCCATCTGCGGGAGCCTGAAGTTACTACCACCTTAAACCCCGTGAAAAGCTCTGAAGCGCTGTGAGTACAACAGGACGGTCCTCTCCTGGTCCAGCGGTCCAGAAAGACGGCAGCTTGTGTGATTTGCCGGCTGGAGAGCCCCTCTGGCAGCCGAGGAGGTGTTTGCTGGAGCTCTTTGAGGGGCTGTGTGTGTGGGAAGCTGCTCTGGGCTCCTGGTGCCCAGGCACAGGTGTGCTCTGCCATGTTTCTCCAGCCAAAAGCTCTCCGCTGTGGGATAGGAGTGCTCTCCCACTCGAGGGGGAGGACGGAGGGGGTAGAGTTACTCTGCAGTTAGAGCCTACAGCCACATTGTTTAGCAACAGTCTCTCAAGGACGGAGATAAACCGACCTCATACTGCGTTATTGGGGTGTGTGGTGGAGTTTGGGTAGATGCGTCGCCTTGAGGTGATCCTGAGGGAAATACTCATGCTAGTAATGCATTACCATACTTACCACACAATGTGTCTGTCCATGTGTGTCTGTACATGCATGAGGCATATCCTCGCTCTGATCTTTACAGAGCTGAAACATGGTGCATACTCATCCTATAGGCTGAATCATCCATAGACTCATTGTGTCGTAATGCTGGGTGTGTAAACTTGCGACTTTAGAGTCACAGGAGAGATGCAATAAGTGGAGGACCAGTCGAGCCAGCTCAGTGCACATGCGGCTTCGCTGGCGTCCCGGTAGTAAAGCACGACTCTGGGTTCTGGAAGTGGATGGATTCTGGAAGCTCCTCGGCACTAACACACCGTGTTAGGAAAAACTAGATCTAAACGACAGCGCTGTGTTTACTCCACGCCATATATCGCTCCCGTCAACGACAACACACTGTATAAAGTCACCTTATACTACATTAAAAAAAACTTTAAAAAAAAAAAAAAAATTAGAGTAAAACTGTCCCTGAGAGGAGCAGCCGCTGACTCCATCAGCCACCTTCCTTCCTGCCAGTTAAAAGCGGGACTAGTGATGAAGAGTCGATTCTTCAAGTTGAGTTTTGGACAAGCACCTAGTCATGCAGGCTGCTCCTACAAGCCACGGTTTGCCGGTTGCTAGGAGAACGGTACTGGTCTGACTGCACTGTGCCGAGTGTAAAGTTTGGTGGAGGGGGGATTATGGTGTCGGGGTGGTGTTCAGGAGTTAAGCTCCGCCCCTTAGTTCCAGTGAGAGGAACTCTTAATGCTTCAGCAGACCAAGAGACTCTGGACCATTCCATGCTCCCAACTTTGTGGGACAGTTTGGGGACGGCCCCTTCCTGTTCCAACATGACCGCACACCAGTGCACAGAGCAAGCTCCATAAAGACATGGATGAGCGAGTCTGGTGTGGAGGAACTGGACTGGCCTGCACAGAGTCCTGACCTCCACCCGATAGAACACCTTTGGGATGGATTAGAGCGGAGACTGAGAGCCAGCCAACATCAGTGTCTGACCTCACACATGTGCTTCTGGAAGAATGGTCAGAAATTCCCTTAACCACATTCCTAACCCTCGTGGAAAGCCTTCCCAGAAGAGTTGGAGCTGTACTAGCGGTGAAGGGTGAGTGTCTGCGTGGTTCAGTCTGTAGGTGAATGAATGAGATTCTTGTGTAGATGAGTACGCACCACTCCTTGACTAACCCTCCTCCATCTCTCCAGTGCTGAATATCCTCTTATATTTCTGGCATGGCACATCAGTGGGTTCTCTAATAAGCTTTGTGTGTTGCATTGGGAATCGCTGGAATAGGGGGAAGAAGGTCATAGCTAAACTGTTGTCGATGACCTTTAACCCTCTCTAGTTTGAATGCAGGCCAGATTCCACCCAGTGGAGATAATTAATCAACATCATTTCATGAAAGGAGTTGAAATTGGTCACCAGAGCAAAGCCAGGGAGTTGACAGCGGGAAGTTTTGGAGGGCTGCCCTGAAGGCTAAAGCCGGAATGCCTGATGGGAAGAGTAATGAAATTGGTCTTACGCCGGATTATCAAGGTTGCAAACCGAAAAAGAAGTCACTCGGGTTTATACACTTCTCCACCAGTCTGGCCTGTGTGTATGAAGGAGCGTATGAAGCAAGCCTGCAGGACGATATCAGAATCTAATCAGTGTAATTACTGATTATTAGAATCGCTATACATATAGAAATATAGATTAACATTCTACTTATATTTCAGACGTGATGGTATGTGGATTTTGGCCCAGTACACTAGAATAATTTTGGGTTACTCTGTTAACACACCTTCTTTTAATTTTATAATTTACGTCATTTCTAATCTCCCCTAATCCAAGAGGATATACAGTAGTCCCAATCTGAACATTTTGTGGATTTTTAATTCCATCATGTTTCTAAATATATTCCCTGAATATCAACGCTCACCTGCAGCAGTTACAATGAATCTCGTTGTTTGTTAAGAATGCCTGTAGAGGGCGACGATGAGTGACGATGAGTTTGTTTACTTGAGCTTGGGATCAAATCTTTGATCAGTTAGGAGCTACTAAGTTTGAACAGCTTGAAAGCAGATTTCCTAATCTGCCAGTTTGGCTACATTAGGCTGTAATGTAACCGGGACGCTCCATACGCCACATCACTGTCCTTCCATCACGTCACACTACACACCCCATTCCTCATTCCCGCTGCTCCTGTTCGGGTCTGACGCTGGAAATCTGTCGGCTCCGACAACATCGTGTCTGAATCAGGCTGAACTGGTGTAGCGTGATCCCGGTGTGGTGGGTGAAGTGGAACGGGAGGCTGGTTGGGAAGCTCTGAAAGCTTAGCGAGGGTAGGATACGTGACCACACAGAGCAGCTATTTCCAGAATGCCGAAGGAGACAAACCGGAACTATGAAGCCTTGGGAGATGTCTGTCACTCCTGCAGGTCGGCGCTGTGGAGCGGAGAATAGGTGACGATGATGACTCTTCGTTTTTTTTTTCCCTCTTGTTTCTGGAAAGCTGTTTCCTGAGCTGGGCTGGAGTAAAGGAAGCATGCTGGGCCCTGAAAAGTGGCAATAAGTTGGGATTAGCTGAAGAATAGGAGATGACGGAGATCATAATCTTGAGGGCCGGATGGTTTGGGCTGTCATTTGTCATGCCTGTCAGCAAACGAGACTCGCTGAAGTTCAACCAGGTTCCTCATTTAACCCTTAACAGTCCGAGTGTTAGTCTGTTAACAGCGGTGGTGTGCAGAGATTAGCACTTATGAAGTCTCTGTCAGTTCCTCCCATAATCACGAGGGAACGATTGGGATACGGGAAGATAAAGAGAATTTTAACATGCTTTATTTAATCATTTCAGTTTTTTTACAACCCAACCTTATAAAAATAAAGTTAGACTCTGTTTAAGAGTCTGTTTAATGACCCAGAGGTGCACTTCACTGCCGATTTGTCCCGATTCAAAGGTTTTATAGTTTACCTGGTGAGCTTATATACCGAATGCAGCTCTATTAGATCCAGCAAATAAACCGCAGGGTTGTGTTCCGGACCTTTCTTTTCCCATGGTGTGGGTATCTACCAACAAGAAGCTAACGAGAACCTGATGACGTGTGCATCACGAGCCGCTGTGTGGTACATGAGTAAATATGACTGGCGTGGAATCAGGTTTGAGTCTGATTGGCCAGTCACAGGTTAAGGCTGGACAAGCTGATGGTGGGTCAAGCTAATCTAGTCATATGCACTTCTTACCGCAGGTGTATTAGATGCAGGTCCAAGCCACTAATGAGCAAGCCAAGGAGAAACTCCCTCAGAGCAAGAGGAAGAACCTAGAGAGGAACCAAGACTCTTTAGGTCGACCCTGGATAGAACAAACACAGAGAGGGTCAGAGTTTATATTATAGGCAACACTGAATAAGAGCTGATAGATAGATAGATAGATAGATAGATAGATAGATAGATAGATAGATAGATAGATAGATAGATAGAGTGTTTTTTAGGAGGAGTGTTAAGTGTTTAGGAGGAGTGTGGAGTGTTTTAGGAGGAGAGTGGAGTGTTTAGGAGGAGTGTTGAGTGTTCAGGAGGAGTGTTGAGTGTTTTGAGAGGAGTGTTGAGTGTTTTGAGAGGAGTGTTGAGTGTTTAGGAGGAGTGTTGAGTGTTTAGGAGGCGTGTTGAGTGTTCAGGAGGAGTGTTGAGTGTTTAGGAGGAGTGTTGAGTGTTCAGGAGGAGTGTTGAGTGTTTTAGAAGGGGTGTTGAGTGTTACAGCAGAAGTGTTGAGTGTTTTGAGAGGAGTGAGGAGTGTTGAGTGTGTTTTAGGAGGAGTGTTGAGTGTTTAGGAGGAGTGTTGAGTGTTTTGAGAGGAGTGTTGAGTGTGTTTTAGGAGGAGTGTTAAGTGTTTAGGAGGAGTGTTGAGTGTTTAGGAGGAGTGTTGAGTGTTCAGGAGGACTGTTGAGTGTTTTAGCAGGGGTGTTGAGTGTTATAGGAGGAGTGTTGAGTGTTTTGAGAGGAGTGAGGAGTGTTGAGTGTTCAGGAGGAGTGTTGAGTGTTTTGAGAGGAGTGAGGAGTGTTGAGTGTGTTTTAGGAGGAGTGTTGAGTGTTTAGGAGGAGTGTTGAGTGTTCAGGAGGACTGTTGAGTGTTTTAGTAGGGGTGTTGAGTTTTATAGGAGGAGTGTTGAGTGTTTTGAGAGGAGTGAGGAGTGTTGAGTGTTCAGGAGGAGTGTTGAGTGTTTTGAGAGGAGTCAGGAGTGTTGAGTGTGTTTTAGGAGGTGTGTTGAGTGTTTAGAAGGAATGTTGAGTGTTTAGGAGGAGTGTTGAGTGTTTTGAGAGGAGTAAGGAGTGTTGAGTGTTTAGGAGGAGTGTTGAGTGTTTAGGAGGAGTGTTGAGTGTTTAGGAGGAGTGTTGAGTGTTTAGGAGGAGTGTTGAGTGTTTTAGAAGGGGTGTTGAGTGTTATAGGAGGAGTGTTGAGTGTTTTGAGAGGAGTGAGGAGTGTTGAGTGTTCAGGAGGAGTGTTGAGTGTTTTGAGAGGAGTGAGGAGTGTTGAGAGTTCAGGAGGAGTGTTGAGTGTTATAGGAGGAGTGTTGAATGTTCTGAGAGGAGTGAGGAGTGTTGAGTGTTCAGGAGGAGTGTTGAGTGTTTTGAGAGGAGTGAGGAGTGTTGAGTGTTTAGGAGGAGTGTTGAGTGTGTTCCGGAGGAGTGTTAAGTGTTTAGGAGGAGTGTTGAGTGTTTAGGAGGAGTGTTGAGTGTTTTGAGAGGAGTGAGGAGTGTTGAGTGTTCAGGAGGAGTGTTGAATGTTTTGAGAGGAGTGAGGAGTGTTGAGTGTTCAGGAGGAGTGTTGAGTGTTTAGGAAGAGTGTTGAGTGTTTTGAGAGGAGTGAGGAGTGTTGAGTGTTTTAGAAGGGGTGTTGAGTGTTTAGGAGGAGTGTTGAGTGTTCAGGAGGAGTGTTGAGTGTTTTGAGAGGAGTGAGGAGTGTTGAGTGTTCAGGAGGAGTGTTGAGTGTTTAGGAAGAGTGTTGAGTGTTTTGAGAGGAGTGAGGAGTGTTGAGTGTTTTAGAAGGGGTGTTGAGTGTTTAGGAGGAGTGTTGGGTGTTTAGGAGGAGTGTTGAGTGTTTTGAGAGGAGTAAGGAGTGTTGAGTGTTCAGGAGGAGTGTTGAGTGTGTGTGAGGCAGAGGAGGAAGTGTCTGATTAGTCTGAGATGAAGTAGCAGGGTCAGACCGCTGGATGGGTGTGTGGGAGAAGCTCCATGGTGGGTAAACTGGTCAGCAGGTAGGCAGTGACTCCCAGCCCAGGTAGATGAAGCAGCAGCCTCGGAGAGCACAGGATGGGCAGTCGCTCCGCAGCGGACTCGAGTCACTGGCCAGTCAGGCGGTACCTCCTGAGAGTGAGCTGATCTGTGCCCTGCTGGTTTTATGATGGTGGGTGTGTTTATGATCCCCACATGAATATTCATATACTATATGAATGGAGACGTGATTAGACCGGTCCCTGTCCTTGGACTCCGGTATAACCAGTCCTCCCTGAGGTCGGGCCCCTGCCTCTGAACCCGCCGAACCTATTCCTGTTCAGTGTTTGTGCGCGGGCTCCTGACCTGGGCCTTGCGTGGTGGAGGTCACCAGGGACGTCCTGGATGATGCAATGCCCTGCCCACTCCTCCTCTAAAAGGAGGTCAGAATGAAAGAGCGCTGTTGTGAGCGGCGCTGCTGACATTTGAGGAAATGCGGCGTGTTTTTCAGATGCGCTGAATGTTTGCGAGGCTGCCCTATTTCTCAGCGTGTTATCATTTTAAAGGCTTCAAACATCAAGAAGAAAAACGTGCTCATCCGGGATCAGGTGATCATGTTTTACGGTGCTGGAGTTAAAGCACCACGCTCAAATCGGTGCACGGGTCTTGATGATCTATGATGCTGGATATTCACGTAGCGTTGGTCTCTACTGTTGTGCGTTCTCCTCGTTGTGTATTTCAGGATATCAAGTGTTAAGAAGAGTAACAGTACTGAAGTATGTACCTTCAGATGTACTTAAGTATGGAGAGTACCAGTACTAAAGTATGTACCTTCAGATGTACTTAAGTATGGAGAGTAGCAGTACTAAAGTATGTACCTCCAGATGTACTTAAGTATGGAGAGTACCAGTACTAAAGTATGTACCTTCAGATGTACTTAAGTATGGAGAGTAACAGTACTAAAGTATGTACCTTCAGATGTACTTAAGTATGGAGAGTACCAGTACTAAAGTATGTACTTCAGATGTACTTAAGTATGGAGAGTACCAGTACTAAGTATGGGAGGTACCAGCACTAAAGTACCCTTTCAGATAAAGTATGGTACCTTCAGTACTAAAGTATGTACCTTCAGATGTACTTAAGTATGGAGAGTACCAGTACTAAAGTATGTACTTCAGATGTACTTAAGTATGGAGAGTACCGGTACTAAAGTATGTACTTCAGATGTACTTAAGTATGGAGAGTAAGCCTCCGGAGAGCTTGGAGTATGGACAGACGGCTCCGCTCATGTCTGTGTTTAACACTGAGCGTAAATGAGCCTTAGGGAGTTCCGTCTTCACGCCCTCCTCGACCCGTGCCTAGGTCCAGCAGACGGCTGGATGGTGCAGCAGGAGAATGAAAGCGAGGCAGAGTGGAGCAGGGGACGGGCGCTGCAGCTTCTGGAGGCGTTCTGTTTGACGTAATTGTGTTCTCTCTCTGACTGGCTTCAGAAGATGAGCTTACCTGAGCACACACCAGCCCTACAGGCAGGGTCTGTTTGTTGTTTGTGAAGCTTTAGAGGCACTGTCTGCCTCCAGCTCCTAATCCGCACTGGAGACGTCCCCACTGACAGATCCCACCCGCGCCTCACTCTGTTTTCCATTCCTGCTGTCTCTCTCTCACCTGTCTCTCTACCTGCGCCGACCCGGCTGGCTCTCACGGTGAGGATGGGAGGCTTGTGCTTCTGCTGATGAAGCTCTGAGGAGCTAGCTGTAGTTACTTTAATGCTAAGGTGGACTTCCTCACACTTTCTCCAGACATGAGAGGCTCAGGACTGAGCGGAAGTCAGAGACCACTCTTCGTTTGTTTAACATCCACTCCAAACGGGTCACTAAGTGCAGGTTCTCTCCAAAACCACGGAGAACCACATGCGGTCAGGTTGAACAGAATCCCCTTGTGCAGGGGGCCGCACCAGAGTGGGCTAGCAGTGAATCTGAGACCACTGACTTCAGGAGGACCAGCGATTGGTTCTCTGTGTTGCCTCTGGGTTGAAAAGCCTTCACACTACGTAGTCCCGGGTCTGGAGGAAGCCCCAGTGTAAGAACACCCAAGCTTTGCTGAAGAAATGACTCGGTCCTGTAGTTCAGTCCTGTTGTGTCTTGTCTTGTCCTTTCCTGTCCTCTTCTGTCCTGCCTGTAGTTGTATGCCTTGTTCTGTTCTTTTCAGTCCTGTAGAGTCCTGACTGTCTTGTCCTTAGTCGTGTCCTGTCATGTCCTGTAGTGTTATGCCTTGTCCTGTCCTATCTTGTTTAGTCTTGTCCTGTCCTATTCAGTCTCATCCCTTGCTCTTTCCTGTTCTTTCCTGTCCTGCCTGTAGTGTTAAGTCTTGTTCTGTCCTATCCTGCCTTGTGCTGTCCTGTTATGTCCTGTTCAGTCCCCTCTTGTCCTGTAGTGTCCTGACTGCCATACCCTGTAGTATTATGCTTTAGTCTTGTCCTTTCGTGTCCTGTAGTGTTATGTCCTCTCCTGTCTTGTTTAGTCTTGTTCTGTTCATTCTTGTCCTGTAGTGTTATGTCTGGTCCTGTCCTGCCCTGTAGTGGTATTTCTTGTCCTGTTCATTATTGACTAGTCATGTCCTGTAGTGTTATGTCCTGTATTGTCTTGTTTAGTCCTGTCTTGTCCTGTTCAGTCTTGTCCTGTAGTGTTATGTCTTGTCCTGTCCTGTTCTGTCCTGCCCTGCCCTGTAGTGGTATTTCTTGTCCTGTCCTGTTTATTATTGCCTAGTCATGTCCTGTAGTGTTATGTCCTGTATTGTCTTGTTTAGTCCTGTCTTGTCCTGTTCAGTCTTGTCCTGTAGTGTTATGTCTTGTCCTGTCCTGTTCTGTCCTGCCCTGCCCTGTAGTGGTATTTCTTGTCCTGTCCTGTTTATTATTGCCTAGTCATGTCCTGTAGTGTTATGTCCTGTCCCGTCTTGTTTAGTCCTGTCTTGTCCTGTTCAGTCATGTCCTGTAGTGTTATGTCCTGTCCCGTCTTGTTTAGTCCTGTCTTGTCCTGTTCAGTCATGTCCTGTAGTGTTATGTCCTGTCCCGTCTTGTTTAGTCCTGTCTTGTCCTGTTCAGTCATGTCCTGTCTTGTTTAGTCCTGTCTTGTCCTGTTCAGTCATGTCCTGTAGTGTTATGTCCTGTCTTGTCCTGTTCAGTCATGTCCTGTAGTGTCCTGTCCTGTCCTGACTTGTTTAGTCTTGTCTTGTCCTGTAGTGTTATGTCCTGTCCTGTCCTGTTAATTCCTGGTCAGTCTTGGCCTGTCCTGTCCTGTAGTGTCTTGTCTTGTCTTGTCCTGTTAAAGGTGATGATTCTAAACTTTGGATTTGGCCCCAGGTCTGTGTTTGTTGTTGTTGCTGTGTAAACTGTTCTGGTGTGCAAAAGTAAAAGCGCCCTTCACGTTTGTGATCACGGTTTGTCATTTTCTAGCACTGAAGGAAATCACGGACGTCAGAAGTGCTGACCAAAGCGTTCGGCACAGTCAGACAGACGAATGTAAATAGAATTACATTACCTGCGACGTGACAGATTACATTTCTATAACTGAACACGCAGCGAAGCGTCGGCCCTCTAAGGGTTACAGAAAACGCAGCATCATCACGAGCGGGATTTTCAGCTGTTGATGGTTGCTGACATCAAATTTGTGCAGAGAGTGCAGAAAAGCCCGACACGTTCAGGTAAGCATCCAGGAAAGTGCCACAGGTGTGTGGGCGCTCTTGAAATGCGAAGGTTTGAAAGCGCGTCTCCTGTTACCCTGTCACATGTGCCAGAGCGGGTGTTATTTTTACACAGGGAAACGAGAGATGCTCGGGTCACCGTGAAGCAGGCATGCACGTCTCCCAACACTTCCCCCGACACTGACAGGAGTGGTGCCAGAGCCTGTCATGGGCTTCTTTAACAGACCGTGATTTGTGGGGATCTGGTGTGGGGGTCCGGTGGAGCTGGGGGGGCGGTGATATGGTGTTTTCAGAGCAGGACGTCTGTGCGCCTGAGCAGGACGTCTGTGCGTCTGAGCAGGACGTCTGTGCATCTCGGATGAGATTGGACCTGTGCAGTGAGGTTTCAGGGCTAAGTGAAAACCTTCAGTGTACAGGCTTCCACCTGCAGCAGAGCTGGACTCTGAGAACACCAGCAGCTTCTTCGTTGGATGTGTGGGTCTCCTTCTCTCAGTGAGGAGCTTCTGGAACAACTACACCTCCTTTCAGACCTCCATACCGTTGAGGTGTCTTCTCCCAGTGGTGGGATGGACAGAAACCCCAGTGGATGTTCTCAGATCTGAAGTAGAGTTTGATGTTCTCTCTCTCGAAGATTAAAGCTTTTAAGCAACATTATGCAAATGTAAACGAAAATTCCAGCTTCAGAATGGTTCTGATGGTGCTCTGGCTTATAATAGGCAGCACAGTGTCTCTGTCATTCCCACTCCGGCTCCGGAATGCCTGCTATAGCTCTGTGTGTCTTTGGAAGAGCTTGTACGAGACCAGAACTGCGTAATGCTGCACTGCGCCGCATCACACACCAACAACTATGGATCTTTAGCAGCTATGGGGAGAGGCTAGCTCGGTATTCCCAGCATGGACACCATGGCAGAAGCTGAGAGGTGACAGAAGATGACGTTGTCCGGGTGACCGAGCGAGACACCGGACGGAGTGAATCTGGGACTGGCTTTTACTGGTTGGAGAGAGCTAAAGGAGTTCTAGGATGTGGGGCGGTCTCACGGCTAACGGGGAAAACACCTACAGCAGTGTTCCTCCCTGATAATGGAACTCATGGAAGACTGTAGCTGGGACTTTGTCCGTATCCCTGATTCACGGAGATAGCTTTTCCAGATCCCAGTGTTTACTGCTGTGCAGTTAAAGTAAGTTATACTCCACACCTGTAGGGGGAGCCCAAGGGCAAAACGTACCCATACTCATACAGTGCTGCTGGATAGAAACGCCTGTGGATGTCTAGATCTGGATGTTCTCCTCCCTCTCTCAGAGATAAACTTTAGGTGCTGTTAATCTGATGGGGACAGTGTCGGTCTACCAGGTGTTCCAGGTGGTTGTTAGGAGGCTCATCCACCTAGCTTTTCTCTTCCTTATTGGTGGATTATCCTACATGTCCAGTCTCCTCAGGAATGTCCCCTGAAAGATAAGTAACGTGGTAGCATGGTAACGTGGTAACGTGTTGGTGGTTTTGACTGGGACTTAAATGAGTGAGAGGCGGTCCCTAAAATCGGGCTAGTCCTTTGGAGAACCGAAACACAGCGAGACGTTTCGCTCATGCGTGTGTCTGCTGTGTGTAATGTGAAGCATCATGTCCCATGTTTGACTTCTCGCCCCCACTAATGATCACCGATGGCCTTGAACTGTGGAGGTAGAGCTGATCTGGCGCTCGGCTCCGCCCTGTAATCTCAGGTGACGAGGGATTACGTTGTTAAGCAGGAGACTGCTCCCTCGTGCACCCTCGGGGTCAGCTGAAGTCCCCCGAGCTGCTTTCTCCTTCGCTCCGGCAGCAGATTTGTTGACCTCAGCGTTTTCCCTTCACTCCCCCATCCGTTTGCATCCTGTTATTATCAAACTGCTACCTAGGGAAAGGGATTTTAGCCCCGCTGCATCCCCCTCTGATCCCTCTGTCTCCGTTAAGGCTGGGATAATAACAGGCCTCGAATCCTAACTGGTGCGGGCCGCTGCAGCGTCTCTGCAGGTGGAGGAGGAAGCTTGTCCATCAGCGCCTTTCCACCGGCACTCTCCAATAAAACATTAAGGCTGCTGAGGTGGTGATTACGACATGGTGGGGCGAGATTCCCATAAACCATCCGGGCTGGATTACAGACTGTTTGCAGGTAGCAGCTGTTGCCCCGAAGGGTCTTGGCACCACTCTTTGGGGTCTGGGCACTTCAAGGAAGTGAGATGATCTCTCAAACCCGTATGGAGGCTTTTACAGCCGGCGTGTTCTCACTCAAGCGGGCGGTGTATCGGTGTTTTAGCGCTATGGTGGTGGTTTGAGATTATCACGGAGAGTTTATCAGTGCTTAACAAACCCTGAGCAGCTACACCTTTAGCACCATCAGGCCTGTTTAGCAGGAGTTGTTATTATGGAGGCGCATTGCAAAGCTTTTTCATTTTCTCCCGTTTCGTTGCCGACTAACCCATCCCGCAGCTGTCGAGATATAGACTTCGTTCCAACTCCAGTTTGTCCGGCATGGAACGCTGATGTGGGCTTGTATACAGCTTTTTGATCGGATGCACGGATTCCCAGTAGAAAGGAATTTTTCCGGATTTTTTTCCCATAGAGAATGAATAGGATCGAAAAACACGTGTCTATCTAAACCACTTCCGCTCGACCTAGAGACACCAAATCGGATACACTGGCTTGTGGCAAAGCCCCGAGCATGCATGCACTGATGGATTGACCTGCACTCGTTCGTTTCTCCTTTTTTTCCCGCATCCCTCGTTCCTCCCATAGAGTCCCAGTCATTTTTGGACCGGCTGTTTCGTTCGGCCTAAAGGCGCAAAACTTCACACACACACTAAGGGCAGGTCCCCAAGCACTGTCCCACAGCCATACTGACCCGCACTCCTCTATCTGTTGTTTATTCATCCCTCGTTCCTCCCATAGAGTCCCAGTCATTTTTGGGCTCATCTATAGCCGGCTATTTCGTTCAGCCTAAAGGCGCAAAACTTCACATACACACTAAGGGCAGGCCCCCAAACGCTAAACCAGTCATACCAACCCCCACTCGTTTACTCATCCCTCGTTCCTCACTGAGCAAGCTGCGCAATCATCCCAGGAGCAGTGATGAACCGTGTTCCCAGATGATGGTGTTGGGAAGTGTTCCTGATCCCATGCAGAGAGACCACTACAGAACCGGGTCTGTTTTTGTTGCAATGCCGTCTATGGGTCCTGGTAGTTCTGATTCCATGTGTACAGAGGTTCTTCAGATTCTCTGGATCTGTTAATAATAGTATGTGGTGTAGATGGTGATCGTCTCCTGGTTCTCTGCTGTGTTCCGTTAAGGAACATTCTTCTTGAACTGATGCTTTATTTGGTGGAGCAGTCTTTAATAAAG